>JBDJHY010923560.1:0-14719 GCA_039654485.1 Withania somnifera
AGCAGATAATCAGAGATTTCCAAGAAATATGTAGTAAGTAGTATTTAGAGCGTACCTTTTCTCCTAATCTTACCTCTACTTTTATAGGAGGTTAGCAGTTAAGGCAGGAGTTAATTCTACAAAACAAAAAGAGAAACTGGAAAAGGGAAAAGAAAGAAAAAAGAAACAAAGAAGAAGAAGAAAAAGAAATTGAAAGAGGAAAAAAAAAAACTAGAAAAGGAAAAAAAAAGAGAAAGAGATAAAAAAGCGAAAATAAAGAGAGGATAAGGACCACTAAAATATGGCTATCTTTGTTATATTTGATAATTATTTTTAAAGTATTACTATAAGTCATAATTAAGGCTTTTTCATGCCATACAATATTTTCTTTAACAAACCTAGGCCTTTTGGGCTTCTTTTTTTTAAAAAAAAAAATACAAAAAGTTTATTTTTTTCTCGTTTAAATGTCCAACAGTGATGGTATTGTATGGTGGTGGTTTAGTTGGAGCTATCGATGATATTAATTAAGATTGTGTTAAAGTTATATTAAATATAAATGATAGAAGTAATATAGTTTGAATTTAATATTATACATTGTTATAAATTTGATAGTTATTATTTTAAAATATATATGATACATTTCTAACAACATAAATTAATTTAAATAATATTGAAATATTTGAATTCATATATAATACTTATAATACATTTATACTAAAAATATTTTAGTTATATATTCACCACGTGCATTGACATTTGTATATAATACGTATCATCTATTGATTCATTGGAATTATCATTTATTTTTTTATCTTATTAATGACGTTAAAAATGTTTTATATCCAAATTTAAAAATTTAAATACTATTTAAATTGGTTTATGTGTTACTATAATAAAACTACGTTAGATATATATTTTATGTGCATTTAGCTATTGTTGGAAAAAAATAAGGCTATAATATGTAAGAGTAAAATATATGCTATAATTCGTAAACAAAGTAGTATAATACACTATCTACGTAAAGTGGCCGTATATTATTCCAACAATATATAATAAGTAATACTTTTATTGTTTTCTAGCTCTTTATAATTTTTTTTTGTTTTAGTTTTATGGCATTTTATCAAGATATTTTCATTCTTTTTACACAATAGAGATGTCATTTTACACATAAGAGATGTGAAAAAGATATTTTCTTAAATTTATTTTGTAAAAGGGTAACAAATCTCATTTCTCAATTTTACTCTCCTCCTCCTTGTTTCCTAATGTAATTTAGCTCCAATAATAATAATTTTTCCACGGAATTAGTGACATTATTCGAAACATGTAGTATCCCATTACATACAACAAGGGCGCTTTAGCATTTTGTTGAATTTATTATATATCATTGTTTTGGTGTAATTTAATTTGTAAGTGAGTTAAGAGTATGCTTATAATCCTAGCTTTGGTTAGCAATAAAAACAATTAAAAAACAAGTATGTAACGTAAAGTTAAACAAACTACACAAATAAACAGACGAATAGAACAAACAACCAGTGATTAAAAGTGAAGAAGAAATGCACAAGCAGCAAGATAAGTTTTATTAATGTCTAGACATCAGTGGTGATGCTCAAGATTTACTGTGAGGGGACTAGAGATGAGAGAGATAAGGATGAAGCTAATTGCTTAGATGCTAAGCTAAAAGAGTTATTTTTAGCAGCATTCCTATCTAAGTGCATAAACGTTTAAATTATAAGCGACTTGATCATGTAGATACTCGACTTGGTACGCTGTAGTATATCCAAAACCAAGGCAGAACTCCTTTTTGAATTAATGGGAACAGATTTATGAAGTCAGCTAAAAATTTTATCCTTTTCTTAACAGATTTATGTAGTTTCACCAAAGTGTCCCCATCTAAGTGCAGGAGCTTTCAAATAATAAATGATTTAATTCTAAGTGCAAGAGCTTCCAGACGATGAGAGATTGATTTTGTAGATGCTAGATTTAAAATAAAACATTTTCAAAAATTACAAAAAAAACTCCTTTTGTTTCAACAACAATTGATTTTTAAAGTTAGCTTATAAAACTTCTTATTTGTTTTGATAGATTCATGTGATTTAACCAAATTGTTTCTATGTAAGTGTAGGAGATTTCAAATGATCAGAGAATTGATTTTATAAATACTAGACTCAGAAGGCTATATCCAAAATTCAAGACAATACTCCTTTTGGATTGACGAAAGCTGATTTTTTGAAGTTGGCTATAAATCTGAAATTTCCATCTCACAATTTGTGGAGTCTAGGCTCGAAATTCATATCTTGAGATTGAAGAGTTCAAACACAACCCACTTATTTTGTTGAAATAATGACTCCATGAACTACAATTTGGTTAAAAATCCTGGAAAAAAAACTTTGTGAATTAATACGGATTATTTTGAAGTTGGCTCGAGTTCTGTCGAGCTCACCTCTTTAGATTTACATATTTATAATAGAAAATTCACAACTCGATGTAGGAGTGATGAAATCTCGTACTTCTTATTTTTTTGAAAAGGAGGCTCCAAGACATTCAATTTATATGAAAATTATGGCTAAATAATTCATGTATTTGTAAAAACTTTCATTTATAGATGGCTCAAGTTCTAATGAGCTCGCCTCTTCAGATTTGTGCATCTATGATAGATAGTTTGCGCAACTCGATGTAGGAGTGACGAAATCCTGTGCTTATAATTTTATTGGAAATATAAATCTAAGAACTACAATTTACACAAAATTATGGCCAAAGATGTCACAATCCAAAAATCAAATTGTAATGGAATCTACATCCTACCAGTAGACAAGCCTGACCATGGAACAGAGCGTAAAGCGGTGGGCTAGTATCAAGAACCAAAAGAAATGAGAAGGGAGATGAAGAGAAGAAATAGAAGCAACACGAAAACACACAATTAAACATAACTCCCCAAGACCTGGTATCATGGATGTAGAGCATCAATATACAGAAAAAGTACAAAATAAAATCCACAATGGGGTACAAGATACAAAATAACTACCCAGACCCCAACTGGGAAAACTGTGAAGACAGAAGGAAGATTGGTCGGTATGAAAACCAACTGCTCATCGTATCCCCTAAAATAGATCCAATCTGCTTGCACGATAGCATTTTTCCCGATGACTCATACTAAGATCTGCATCACAAAAATATATAGAAGTGTCGCATGAATACGAAAAATAATAGGTACCCAGTAGGTATCATAGGCCGGCCGGACAAAAATAAGCATAAGCAAGGTAAAGAGCGATCAAGAGCAAATAGGACAGTGACATATAATATATAACAAAAACTAGGTAACTGCAGTAATAACTAGTAGGTGAAATGAAGGGGTCATCTATCAGTACTCACAGTCAGCTAACAACTATGAAGGGAAGTCACTATTAGGGCATCACACACAAAACCTGGGCTACAAGAAAATCATCACGTACCTGGAGCTCTAACGTAACTAGCACACGGAAGGACTAATAAGAGAATACAACCACCTATAAGCTAAGCTAACAAAAATACAAGTGCACAAATAGAACCTATCAGAGACAGAATGGAACAACAAAGTCTACTAGCAAACAAACCCGACACCCTATCTACTGGTAGGTACAATCAGAAAACCAAGTAACCCTAAAGATTCTCCCTCGGTAAGTCCTGAAGAGTACATATAAACGTGTAGGTATGCAATACAAATGGGTGCTGAAAAGTAAATAGTGCCCATACGCACCCTTCCCGACACAAGACTCTACCAGGAGTGGACTCACAGAAGCTTCCCCGTATACTTACCCCTCCTACTCCAGTAATACCCCTATCCTAGGCTGTAACTCCTTCGTAGTAATACATCTCAGGCACAGACACCTACTGTTAGAGGGTTCGTGGAGGGATCTTATCCACGTACAAAATCCTCGTAAAAACCCAATCAGTACCATTGTCATCACATCTAAAGTGCCAAAATTCGACCTCAGCGCGTATATCATCTATCATTAGAAACTCAAGTCCAGCTATGTCGGAAAAATCTTAATCTCGATAAGACCCAACTATCGCCATGTAGGCAAGATCCAAAAATCATAATGATAGTGAGAAAATATCCTTAATAGTGTGAGAAAATACCATACTGCTCATGAGCGCAGTCGTGGAAGATATAAGTATATATGAGATCAGTTTTTGGTTGTTATTTTGTTAAAAACCAAGTTACCTTTTAAAAAAATTAATGCATGATCACTAGATAGATCTAATCAATAGGCTAAATTGGTCTAAGACTGCTAACTAGAATTCATAGGATAGATTCCAAGCCTTAGTCACAAGGTACATCCTCTCTTAGCCTAACTATGGTCCCGAGCCACAAGTAATCACACCAAAGATGCCACGACCAACTAAAGGGCGCCCATTAAGGGACAAATACACACCCATATAAGGGAAAAATATAGAGCTATCATATTTCAGTCTAATACAACTCACTACCAAGCTCGCATAAGTCTAGGGAATAATATAATCACCCAGAGCTACTAACTATCCAGCAAAGACGTATCAGTTTAGGTACAATGTCACCACATAGGGATACTAACTATCTAGTGAAGCCGCATCCCACCATCTATGACCAAGTGTCCACACACTCCCTAATCATATACAACACCTCAGATAACACACAGAATAATCAGCCTACCTAGATCAGCTCTAAAGCCACCAACCTAAATTAGGGGATAGCTAGTAAACTCTAATCATTAGTATAATCCCGTCCCAACTAGTCTACATTCCAGAGTCAGCATATAAGTAATACACACCAAAGGTTATACTCCTTCCAAAAACCATATTATGTTCCAGAGTTGGTGTTGAACACGCGGGTAAGACAATATAGCCCCAAGGTAAGTAACCAAGTTACATCCAACTAAAGAGGCCATAGGCCGGATGAATAAGCATATCGGGGCCCGACTAGGAATCCCAGCCCCGAGATGGCACTTTATCATACATATACTACACTAATACCCAGTATGAAAAAAGTAGACCTTAGCGTACCTGGTGCGGAAGAAAACCTCAAAAGTCATGCTGGAAGAAGCGGAGAATCACGAATGAGCTCTACATCACACAAACCTAGAAAACATGTAAAGCACACATCAAGAGGAGTAGACAAGACCCATATTTATATATAAATAGTGAGGCTGGAATCCAAACTAAAAACGGTCTGTAGACCCTAATAGCTTCAAGAAATAAAATATTTATACCAACACGTAGAGCGCAACTCATACGTCATATAGTTCAAAATAGGGCTTAAATTCATAGTAGAAAATGAATATATAAGACAGGGAAGTTTATATATTATAGAAAATATTGCAACTAAAGAGAAAAAAAGAAATTACCTGGTAGAAATAATCGTAGAATCACCAAAATGCGTTTCTATGGATTGAAACCTGGACATAGACCCTTAATTGAGCTTATTTTACTTTAGAAAACTGAAGAAACCAAGGGAAGTCGAGAGAAAAATGAAGGAAATTCGTGAGGAAGAAGATATATATTGACCAACTGAATGGCTGATTTATCAACCAAAATGGCTAATTTATCAGTCAAATGGCCGATATATCGACCACAACAGGGTCTTTCCTGATAGTTTTTCCAATCAAATTCCAAAATCACACGGTATGGAAATGGAGCCGATTTTGACAATCCTATATGAAATTTTATGTAATCGATATTCCAGACTCAATGGTATTGACGAAAATGAGATTCGGGATCATATGAGCTGATTAAGTCTCGAAAAAGCTATAATTATAAAGGAACTAAGATATAAAACTACCAGGGAACCAACCTACCATCCCAACAAGTCACAAATGACTTAGGCAGTTAAACGCTCTAACCACAGAGAAATCACGAGAATAATAGAATGGCCCAGGGGGCCATTATAAAACAAGGAGAGAAAAGATAGTATCGGGTGATCGGTATGCATCTGAGTCTAAAATAAGTAAAAAAGTCAATTATGCTATTATTATGATTATTATTAAAAAGTCCCATTTTACTCAAGATTTTAGCCATTTCACACTTTATCATATAAAAATAACCAGCCTCCACACCCCAACAGTATATCAAAAAGGTGATATGGGCCCCCGAACCCTAAATGCACTCTTAGATTGAGCCTCACGGCTCTCCCGTTGTATGAATGCAACAAACACAGGCCCTATCTACAGCTCGCCTATACGCTGCACAGGTTCAACTAAACTATAGCTATCAACAAAACACAACAGCATAAACCCGAAGGCAAAACTGAAAAGACAACCCACGCAATATCTTTCTACTACTTTCAAAGTCACCCTACGTTCATCACAAGTCCTGTGCTAAGTCATAGGCGTTGTATTACACTGAGCATCGATAGAAAGAAAGAGAAGGAGAAGGATCAAAGAAACGGTCAAAGGACATGGTACTAGCCTAGAATTCCCAATGCACAGATGCTATTCAACACAATTACATATGTTATAAACCCAGAGTAAGCCCCACGGATCCTACCTGTTATCTGGTGAACACAACATTGAAGCACACAAGAATCAACTCCTCTAATAAAAATATCTTTGTATAGCCTCTAAACTGATAACATAAAATCTACTCATCAATACGAAGCTAACAATATGATTTATATTAAATTCGGAGTTAGTCCAAAAATTGGATCCAAAATGAGCCTGCAGAACCCGCTAACCAAATTCTTAAAAAAATTACCAGTTGGTTATCAGCAATAATAGGAACTCACACTAAAAAAATTGGCATAATTCAGACACTAAGAGGGCTCAAAACTGCCCGAGAAAGAAAAGAATAAAAGCTACAAAACTTACCAAAATTTAAAGAATTAATAGAAGAAATAATACGTATCGAGTTAAGAAGAATATATTTAATAAGACCTCAAGTAGCGAGAGTAATTAATACACTACTTCTTTTAATAACTCAGTACATATAGATAGAGAAAGTACAAGAAAAGAACAATCTCCAAGTAAGATGATCGAAAATTATCATATGTAGAATTTTATAATATGAAACTTAAAAGGATAATTAACTAATTTTCAATATGAGAAACATACACATATATATGTATAATGTGGTAAAACGGTGGAATCATCTTTACCTCCTTAACTCTATTTAATTTTTTTGTTTCATTTTATAAGAATATGGATATTGTGTAGGTCAGTAATAAAATATTTACAAACTTTAAAATATACAATATTTAATAGAAAATTATTTCTAACAATATTTACCTTGTAAAATATTAATTTTTCGACATAATTATACCTACAATTTCATTAAGCTACTAATAAAATATTAAAATTATTAATAAAATAATATATATAATATTTCATAGTTTTTAAATTATTATAAATATTTTAAAACTAAAACATTTGAGTTTCACGGCTTTTATAATAAAGATGGCACCTTGAGCTTTGAATTAGACACGGTAGCAAGTTTAAACGAACAGCTCGAGGGACCTAAGTAAAGTCCCACCTAGCCTAAATTTGGCATTTTGGATCTGTTAGAATTGTCAAATTTTGAACCCAAGGCTCCAATCATCAAAATTTGATTGAAGTTAAATTTTCAACTCAAACACATTATTATCCTGTCAAACTCGATATAATCACACCGAAAGCTCCTATACCCAATCCAAGGATCCATCCAGACAAAAATCCATGTTTTGAGTAAGGAACAGTTAGAATTTAATTCCGAGCTCGTCTAGGAATGTTGACTAAGGTCAATGATTATCTTACCTATATTTAGGTTCTAAAATAGGAAATGAGATAACTCTCAATCGAACTGGCGGGGAGCTAGACTACCAGTCTCAGTAGGTCATAAATAACTTGGGCCAGCTACAAAAAATCTTTAAAACACACGATATCACATAAATCACAGTAATGATCGTAAGGGTCATTAGAACATCCCATACTATAAAGGACATTCATCCTTGAAAGTCGAGAAAAACTGGGAAAAAGAGAGAAAAAAGATATTTAAAGACTTGAATAGCTGCGGGTATTATGCCTGCATCTCACTAGCGACCTCACAGGTAGCCTCCTTGATCGATGTTGTCTCCACTTGTAATGGCCTTTATGGTCATTTATGAGAAATATATGATATTTTGTATTCTAAGCATTCAGTAGCTGCCCCAAGTTATTTATGACTTCCTGGGGCTGGTAATCCGGTTGCCTGGTGGCTCGGTTGAGGTTTATCTCATTTTGCATATTTTATAGCCTAAAACTAAGTACTTATTGACTAAATTCAACTTTCCTTCAAGAAGAGCTTGAAATTAAGTTTTGATAGTTCCTTTAGATCTGGAATGTCAAACAAAGTCAAGATTGTCCTTAAGTTCATGTTTTAGAGTTTTTATTTGGAATTTGTGCTTATTTGTGGATTTTAGTTAAGCTTAAGGCTAAATGGAATTCTGATGCTTTCATCACCTTCTGAATGGTGACTTTAGGCTCATAAGAGTGTTTGTTAGCTTACCAGAGTTCTCATGGTGTTTTTGAGTCCTTGGTTGGAGTTTTGATGATTTTAGGCCTAATGGTTGACTTGGTTAACATTTTTGCTAAAATGACCTCGTATCCCAATTTTGACTACACCATTAATTTTCATTTTGGGTGTACGTGCATAGTTTATTTGCATAAATTGGACTCCAAACACATTTTGAGTGGTGATTCAGACTATTGCTCATCCTTAATTTCTGTTTTCAAAACCTGCAACTGGTGTAGGTAAGATCCTTATACACGATTGCAATCTGTTCTCATGCAATTGTAATGCTTCATATTTTCCTTCTACACATTTGCGTTGTTCTAGTATGCAACCGCGATATATCACAGTCTCTCATTTAAACGCGATCGTGTTCATCCTTTCATACGATCGAGAAGATGTTGTATCTCTATATTCATCATGAATGTGATGAGCCCTTCCATAATCATGATGACCAAAACACTTTTATTACTCGACCGTCAGCTAATTTAACGCGATTGCGATGAACAAATCTCTGACAATATAAATAATTCCCGCACGACTTTTCTATTCATAAATCAGCAAACCTATTAGGTTTTCCCTTAGTTCCTGTATGAGAAACCGTTCAAATAGTCCAAAAAATTGAAGGAAAAATCCCAATTGTTGGCTCTTCAATTCCCCTGGAAATTGGTAAGTTTCTTCTTCGTTTTATTTCTTGAAATTCCATGTTTCCACCAGTAATGACCCAAGTAGTGAAGATGTTGTATTCATAACATAACTCATATATTATTGAGTAATTCCTCATCCCTTAAGTTTATTTTTCTATGAAGCATGATTCGTTTATCAAATTCCAACTTTTAATCAAATTAAGATTGCATCTTTGACCCCTTCGTAGTCAAATCTATTTAGGATGTTTTAATGGCCTTTCTATACTTGAATTGGGCTCAGTTTTGGGGCACGGGTTCCTGGTAATGATGGGAAACCCTACCACCCTACCATAAGATCTATATGTTAATTTTGCTATTGATTTAGAGTTAGGAACTAAGCCCATTTCTATTGCTCCTTAATGCATGGTTCCTGTGGAGTTGAGACAACTGAAGGTTTAGCTCCAAGATTTGTTAGGTAAGGGGTTTTTTTCCTCTAGTGTTTCTCCGTGGGGTACGCCAGTTCTGTTTATGGAAAAGAAGGATGGTAGTATGTGGATGTGCATTAATTATCGATAGTTTAATAAAGTCACAATGAAGAATATATATCCTATGCTAAGAATTGATGATTTATTTGATTAGCTTCAGGGAGCCACAGTGTTCTTTAAGATTGACTTGAGATCCAATTACCATCAGTTGAGGATTCGGATAGAGTATATTCCTAAGATAGTGTTCAAGACTTTATATGGCCACTATGAGTTTCTTGTTATGTCCTTTGATCTGACTAATGCTCCAGAATCTTTCATGGACTTGATGCATAGGGTGCTTAATCCCTACTTGGACTCTTTCATGATTGTATTTATTGATGATATACTGGTGTATTCATGGAGTAAGTCCAAGTATGAGTAGTATTTAATATTGATTCTCCATACACTGAGAGAACACATGCTTTATGCCAAGTTCTCAAAGTATAAATTTGGGTTGTAGTCTGTTGCATTTTTGGGACATGTAGTGTCCAAGGTTGTAATTAAAGTCGATCCAGCAAAGATTTAGGCATTGTGAGATTGTCTAAGGCAGATATTTTTTTCTAAGATTCTGAGGTTTATTGCTTTAGCTGGGTACTATTGGCTTTTTATTGAGGGGTTCTCATCGATTGTGGTGCCTTTGACTAAGTTAACTAGGACGGATGTTTCCTTTTAGTGGTCTGATGACTGTGAGTTAAGCTTTATAAAGCTCAAGAATTCATTGACTTCAACGTCAACATTGACATTGCCTGTGGAGGGTTAGGGATTCTCTATGTACTGTGATGCTTCTTGTGTTGGTTTGGGTTGTGTTGTGTTCTAATGCAGCAGGGTCGAGTGATAGCATATACTTCGAGGTAGATGAAGGTCCATGAATGTAAATACCCCACTCATGACTTGGAGTTAGTGGTGATAGTGTTTACGCTTAGGATTTGGAGACATTATTTATAGGGGTCCAGTTCGAGATCTTTACTGATCATCATAGTCTTCAGTAGATTATAAACCAGAAAAAGTTGGAATTCCAGGCAGCGGAGGTAAATTGGGTTACTGAAAGACTGATATTTTTATTCTCTACAATCTGGGCAAGCCAAACATTATGGCAAATGCCTTGAGCCAAAAGGCAGTTACTATAGGTAGCTTAGCAGAGCAGCCTTGTCATTTTTAGAGAGGGCATTGGCATTGGAGGTTCTGTCATTGGCTAGTCATTTGGTTAGACTTGATCTATCAGAACCCAAGAGAGTGTTAGCATGTGTTGAAGCCAGATCTTCCTTGTTAGATCAGATTCAACAACGGCAGTTTGAGGATAAGCATTGGCTACTATTCATGCTCAAGTGTTAACTAGAGAGGACAATAGTGATTTTATTGGTTCAAATAAGGCATTCCAGTATGATGGTCGCATTTGTATACCACAGGTTGGTGTTTGGTGTAGTTGATCTTGCGTGAGGCTCATAGCTCCAGGTATTCTATTCATTCTGGTGTAGCTAAGATGTACCATGATTTGAGAAAGTTATATTGTTAGAGTGGGATAAAGAGGGACATTTATGAGTAGGTGTCTAAGTGTTTAAACTGTCAATGAATTAAGTATGAGCATCGGAGACCAGGTGGTTTGATGCAAATGCTTCCTATTTTGACTTGGAAGTGGGAGCGGGTGACTATGGACTTTCTTTCTGGTTTAACTTGGAATAGCAGAGGGACTGATACTATTTGGGTCATTGTTGCCAGACTAACTAAGTTAGCAAACTTTTTTCTCACTCACTCCTTTTATAATGTTGAGCGTCTGTCTCAAATCTATATTCGTGAGTGGTTCGGTTGCATGGTGTTCTTGTATCCATCATTTCTAACAGAAGTACCCAGTTTACTTTATAAATTTAGAGATCTGTTCAGCAAACTTGGATACTGAGGTTCATTAGAGTACTGTGTTTCATCTATAGACCCACGGTCAGTTTGTGCGTATCATTCAAGTATTGGAGGATCTACTGAGGGCTTGAGTAATAGAATTTGGTGGGGCTTGGGATCAACACCTACCATTGGCAGAGTTTGGTTATAATACTAGTTATCACTCTAGCATTGAGATGGAACCATTTGAGGCATTTTACGATAGAAGGTGTAGTTCTCCTATGGGATGGTTTAATGGTTTTGAAGCTAGAGTCCAGACTTCAGATTTGTTATGTAATTCTCTTGATCAGGTTTGAGTTATTCTGGATAGATTGTGGGTAACACAGTTTTGGTAGTAAAGCTACATTGATTGTAGGCTTAGAGACTTAGAGTTTAGAGTTGGTGATAGAGTCTTCCTATGGGTTTCTCCTATGCCTAGAGTGATGAGGTTTGGTAGGCGGGACAAGCTTAGTCCCAGGTATATCGGACCATTTGAGGTTTTGGAGAGAGTTGATGATATTTTCGATCAGGGCGCCTTACCTCCTATGCTTTCAGTCGTTCATCTGGTATTTTATGTTTTGATGTTGCGAAAGTACATTTTCGATGATTTTCATGTCATTTGGAAGGATTTAGTATAGCTGGATGAGAATTTGTATTTCATTGAAGAGTCAGTAGAAATTTTGGCTAAGGATGTTAGAAACCTGAGATCTAGGGAAATTCCAATGGCTAGGGTGAAACGGAGGCACTGTTTGGTCGAGGAGGCTACTTAGGAGATCGAGAGTGAGATTTGGAAGTAGTATCAAAAACTGTTTAAAACATCCGGTACTTTCTCTCCCTATTTACTTCCTGTTTTTAATTGACTTTTGGTGACAGAACTTCTTTTAGTAGTGGATGTTGTAATGACCCTCACGGTCATTTATGATAAATAATGATGTTTTGCATTTTAGATTGTTTTAGTAGCTTCCCCAAGTCATTTATGACTTGTTGGGGCCGATAGTCTAATTCCTTGGCATCTCGGTTGAGATTTATCTCACTTTGCCTATTTTAGAGCCTAAAACTAAGTACTCGTTAGCTAAAGTCAACTTTCCTTCAATAGAAGCTCAAAATTAAATTCTGACAGTTCTATTATCTCCAGAATGCCAAACAAAGCCAAGATTGACCTTAAGTTCACGTTTCAGATTTTTTGTTTGCAATTTGTGCTCATTTGTGGATTTTAGTTAAGCTTAAGGCCAAATTGGAGCTTGGGTGGTCTTTTTGTGTTCGGAGTGTCAAAATGGAATTTAGATCCTTCCATCGGTTTTAGAATGGTGATTTTAAGCTAGTGAGAGTGTTGGTTAGCTTACCAGAGTGATCATATGTTTTTGAGTTCGTCTCGAAATGACCTAGTATTAGGCTTAATAGTTGACTTGGCCAAAATTTTCTCAAAATGACCTTGTATCTCGATTTTGACTGCACCGTTGAGTCTGAAATGTCATTTCAGATGTGCGTGCATAGTGTGTCTATATAAATTAGACTCCAAATACATTTCGAGTGGTGATTTAGAGTATTTCTCCTCCTTGGTTTTTGCTGTCAAATTCTGCAACTGGTGCAGGTAAGCTCCTTCTACACGATCGCGATCTATTCTCATACGATTGCAATGCCTTACATTTTCCTTCTATGCGATCACGTTCTTCTAGTACGCGATTATGATATGTCACAGTCTCTCATTTAAAACACAATCACTTTAATCCTTTCATGCGATCACGAAGATGTTATGTTTCTATATTCATCGTGATAGCGATGAGCCTTTTCGCGATCGCTATGAAGAAAATAGTTTTGTTGTGCGATCGCGTTGAAAAAATCACTGGCAGTATAAATAATTCCTACGCAACTTTTTTGTTCATAAATCAACAAACCTACTTCTTTTTTTCCCAGCTCCTGTGCGAAAACCCTTCAAAAAGTCTAGCAAATTGAAGGAAAAATCCCAACTGTTGCCCCTTCGATTTCCCCGCAAATTGGTAAATTTCTTCTTCATTTTATTTCTTAAAATTCCATGTTTCCTCCATTAATGGCCTCAAGTAGTGAAGATTTTGAATTCATAACATAACTAATATATTATTGAATAATTCTTCGTCCCTTGAGTTTATTTTGCGGCGTAGCATGATTCATTCATCAAATTCCAATGTCTAATCCCAAAGATTGCATCTTTAACCCCTGTGTAGTGAAATCTATTTGGGATTTTCTGATAGCCTTTCCGCACCCGAATTGTGCTCAATTTTAGGGCATAGGTTTTTGTTAACGATGGAAACCCCATGGTGATGTTAGTTTTAGGTTTCGGTGAGCGGGCCTCGTCGGCCCATTTTAGGCCCAATTTAGAACTTAGCATAATTTATACTATTAGACTCGTATTGATATGTGTAATAGTATTTTCAAGTTTCAGTGCAATTGGATTTCATTGGATATCAGTAAGAGTAACATTTGCGAGTTTGCAACGCTTTCTCGTCGAACGACAGATAGGCTCCTTGGGGATATATCTAGGTCTATAGCTTTAATAATGGTATTAAATAACATTCTTGGGTTGGGTATCTAGGTTTTTAGAGTAACCCTTGATGTTTCTTGCATCTGTTTCCCATTTGTTACCTATTTCAGCATCCGAATTAATATGGTGCCTGTAACCTAGGATTTTTCCAGTGATACATGTGCAGGGCATAGGTGGTTTGTCGTTTCATGTATATATATATTTAATAATATGTTGTGCATGTATTATACGAGAGAATGAGCCATAGGATCTGTTGAGAGTGCATTGGGGCTGCGCCAGTATCACCACATGATTATTGAGTCGTGAAGGCTAGACAATGATTTTAGTAATGATAACGGATAAGGACAAAAAATAAAACCTGAATATTCTAATAATAATATAAGTTAAAGGACCTTTTAACTGTTTTAGACTCGGCAGTTACCAAGCACCCGGTACTACTATTTCTACTTGTTTTAGCCCAGGCTTTACATCCTGGCACCGGGAAATATCATTTGACTAATTAATGTTGGGACTTGAGACCAACTCTATTCGTTAGTGAGTACAACCACTGACATTTGAGTTGTTGTTGTACGGAAGTAAGTACAACTTTTCAACACTATCGCATATACCGGTTTGGAGGATTATTGATATATTTCCCTTGAGGACTTTGGTGATTCATGACAGTGAGGCGTGGGACTCCATAACCCGCTACAATGGATTTTGATGTGTGGGATGCCATGACTTGTCGATAT
>JBDJHY010923670.1:0-12998 GCA_039654485.1 Withania somnifera
CGAGATCATATTGAGGGAAAGTTGACTTTGGTCAACGAATACTTACTTTAAAATAGGAATTTTGAGATATTTCTCAACCGAGTTGCTAGGGATCCGAACTTCCAGTCCCAGCAAGTCATAAATGACTTGGGGAAACTGCTGAAACACTCTACGATGCAATACATCATGTATTTATCATAAATGACCATGAGGGTCATTACAGATACCTTAGCGACTGCGAAGGGATCAGAATTCCAGTGAGCTAGGACTTAAAGTACCTATACATGAATTTTTGTTTTATTTTCTATTTTTGGACCTTGTGATCATACTTTGGGGGTATTTTTGAAGGTAGATTTCGAGGCAAGGAATCGGGTAAACTTTTTAACCATTGATCCCTTGTAACCCATTAATTATTTCATCATTTTAACATCAAAATAGAGGAGTTTCAAAGTGTAAATTTGTGAAATTTTTGTAAAAACCATGATTTAGTAATTCTGAGTTTTGAAGGTCTATGTCTACCCCATTTCCAATGAAATTTCTTAATGATATCCCTAAAACATGAATAACATATTTTGTATGAAAATTTTAGATTTACCCTTGATTCTCAGTTTTGACTTTTTAGGGGTGATTTTGGACCCGATCTCGAAAATAGCTGTATGGATATTATTGTTCACATTTTCTTATGCTTAGTACATATTATGGGTTCAGAAGCTCTACGAAAATGAAAGACCAATGTTTGTTTGCCTCTTTGCTTTTTAAAGAAAGTAGAGGCTCTTAACTCTCTTACAAAGTGTCCTAGGTACTTGTATATTATTTTCTTAAAAAGGAGAGTAATAGGGACTATTTGAGGATATCCTTGTGGGTGTCACGACGAGTATTCACTTAGATATTATATTCAAGCATGCAGGTTCTAAGAAAAAGTAATAAACATGGAAATATGAGTTTATGGATTATTTGTATCCCTATTGGATTGAAATATTTATCTGGCTATGAGATGCGTGGTTATGATTATTTGTACTTATTTACTTCCATACATTATTTCTCTCCCTTGGCCGGCCCTAGTTCAATTGATACGATTCGTTTTATAGTTTTCCCTATGAGTTACCTTGTTGGTTATGGAGTGATACTGTCTTTCTTTTTCATAATTTGCATGTCATATTGCCTCTTTTTTCTATAATTTTCATATGATATTCTCATTCATTCATGCATATTGGTTATTGATATAAAAGATGGTTTATGAGGTACACGATGACAGAATTTGAAAGAAAAGGGCCAAAGTGTGATATCTGGCATTGTCTCAATACACATAATAAAAAAGAAAGACAACTAGGAATATGATATGAAAGGCAATGGGATGATGTGTGATTTTTGATATTGTCATAATATTGAATATAAAACGAAAGACCATTTGCCAATGTGTGATTTCTGGTGCAGTTATACTATTGAAGTATGATTTAAAAAGACCATGGGTTGATGTGTGATTCCCGATATGATTATGATATTGATAAATAACACGAAAGTAATGAATGATGTACAATGTTTTATATTTCTAAGCTATGTGATACATAGACATATCATATTAAATAGAATTACATTGCACATACCTTATTTCATATTATGTGAGCATGTATGATATATATTGCCTTTTTACTCATTTGATATGTTATTGATTTTACCATATTATTCTATTGTTAGGATGATTTATTAGCCCATAACAGCCTTTTATGAGAAGATTATAGGGCTAGTTGTAGTCTCTATGTGGCAATGTGAGTTATATTTTTTTGAGATTAAAAAGAAAAAACCTCTTGAAAGAGATGAGATATGCTAATAAATGCCTCTATTTATGATGTTGAAATTAATAGTTGGATATAGATGAGATTGAAATTATGGTAAGGTTGATGTGTACATTCTACATTATATAGATTGGTTCCACTTGATAGTTAAGGTATTATTTTAAGCTGGCTGGTGGTGCCTTGTCGATACTTTATTATTTGGATATAGATTTAGTTGTAGTGTATTACTCTGACTATCTAATTTTTCTTTAAGTTTCTGTTATGAAGTTAGTTACTTCTATCACCCCTACACCATGTATATATCATTTACTTTCATTATAAACTACTAGATTATGATTGATTTGCATTTTGATGTTTGGAGGATTGTGGTTGATGTTACGGGGTAATCGGTGCTCATCGCACTTTGTTTTAGAGCCATGCTAGGGATAGTTTATGAGTACCCTATTCATATTTTGGTAATCATTCCCTTGCCTTCTACACTTATGTAGGTGAAGATCCCATGAAAACTCAATCGTCTCTCTTTCTAGATTAGGTCCGAAGTTTGAGATTGTAAGAGTTGAGGTAGCTATTTTTCCATCAGAGATGACCAAAATATTTTATATTTTATCTTAGATCCTATTTATTATCTTAGATCCTATTTAAATATTATGGATATAGAGAGTTATGTACTTATTTCAGATTTGTAGACTCAGTATTTAAAGGTTCGTACAAGTGATACTAGTTTTTTTTTTGGTGTTTTTGTAGTTAGATTTAGATATTGTACCTTTTTTCTTCTCGCAAACTAATTTTTTGCATTTACCCTTATAAAATTATGTAGTCTTAACTGGGATTGGTGGCTTGAAATAGGTGGCATCACGAATTGGAATTTTAGGTCATGACAAGTTGGTATAGGAGCTCTAGGTTTCATAGGTATCATAGTGTACAAGACAAAGTTTAATAGAGTGGAACAGATACAACCATTACTTATCCTTGAGAGGCTACAGAACATTGAATACTTGTTCCCTTTATTCTTTTGTTCTTATCTTTTACTGTGTTTATTTGTGTATTATGACATGGCTTGTTCTAGGATAGATAGCGAGGACTAGATAGACAGTAAGAGATGAGGCCGTCCCCATTTTAGTTGAGGGGACACCAAACAGGGGGTCATAGGAGATATAGAGTATGGGGATAAGGGAGAGACGTGATGCTTCACTTATAAGGGGTTAGTCTAGGATCGCCTCCTCTGAGCCTACAGTTCATGTTACTGAGGCATAGGAAACCCCTGATACTATTGCTACACCATTGCTTAGGATACTCTCCTTTGAGTATTGGGTGTATTAAAGACTTTATCACTGGTTAGGGGTGCAGTTGGCATACCTCGAGGCTCGCAGGATAGAGTGAGGCTCAGATCAAGATCAGAAGAAGATTTTTGTTGTGCATGATAAGGTAACACAACCACCATTGGTTCACATCGATGATAAAGTATAGTTACCAGGTATGGGAGCCTAAATAGTTATTGGGGTAGTGTTTTCCATCGAAAAGAACTGTCGTTAAGAAAAGTTTAGAACAATGGGTCCACCCTAGTTTTAGTGTGAGTAGTTTTAGTGTGAGAGATTCAAGGAGGTTCACGTGTTATTAGACAACTTTCGTGAGTTTTTGGAGAGTTTGAAGTTGGAAAATTCACACAGGGTTCTTTATACATCCTTGTGGTTACTCGGGCTAGACTGACTGTGGTGGAGGTGATAAATGGGAGACAAATTAGCTGGGTTTCCTATGATCACTTGGAATAAGTTTTCTCAGACCTTATATAATAGATATATTCCTTGGTGTATATAGAGAGGATAATAAATACTGATTCTAGAGTTTGACTCAGGGTGATATGATAATGGAAAAGTATGAGACCCATTTCTATGCCTTATCTAGATATACGGCTCACTTATCATCGATCTAGGCAAGAGGATTCATCGGTTTGTTTATGGGTTGATATATACAATTTATGTGGATCTGTTTAGATTGGCTTATCAGGGGGAATTTTTCTTAGAGATAGTAGGTACAACCAAGAAGGTTAAGATGATAGAGAAAAAAGAGTTTAGTTATGTGAGAGGCAAAAGGACCTATTCTTCTACTTAGTTTTTGGGTTCTTTATCTGGGGTAGGGTTCATTCAGAAGGAGTAGATCATCCCATCGACAAAGGCTGGTTTAGGCTATAATGTATACATCCGATAGTGGATATCCTGGTCATGGATATTTTAGCCCAGGACAAGGTTCTTATGGTCTTTAGAAGAGGCATACAAGTTATAATGGTTATTCAAGTTCATCTAGTTCATTACAATAGCCTATGTCATTGAGGTATTATTTTAATTATGGATACCTGGATATGAAAATATCTTTCTTGCATAGGGGTCAATGAAGGCCCAGACCAGTTCCCAATATATAGCTTGAGCACCAGCACATCCAGTGAGAGGTTAGGGTATAGCACAATCTAGTAAAGGTGGTCAAACTTCTGGTAGAGAAGATGGTAGAGGTACAGTTCCAATGGGTGCTTTAAGAGGATATGGTTATTTCGATAGCGATAGGGGTTACTATTATTCACTTCTGGGTAGACCATAGGAAAAGGACTTATATTTAGTGATTGCAGGTATTGTTCTAGTGCACCATCGACCTACATAAGTCTTATTTGATCCTAGATCACTTATTAATATATATCTACATATTTTTCTTTAGGACTAGATATAATGAGCGACTCCCTACATTTCCATCCCTATGTTTCTACTCTCGTGGTTGATTCCTTAGTGGTGGATCGGGAGTAACTGTCCTATCTTATTACTACAGTCGGGTATGATACTTGGATAGATCTAATTATTCTTGATATAGTAGATTTTGATGTCATTCTGGGTACAAATTATCTTTCTTCGCATTATGCCATTTTTGATTGTTATGTCAAGACTGTCACCTTTGATATGCTTGGTATTTTGAAGATTAAGTGGAAGGGTTCTAGTGGTTCCTGTCCTAGTAGGGTTATTTCCTTCCTACATGCCAAGATATTGATTGATATAGGTTGCCTCTCCTGTTTGGCCTTCATTTGTTGATACTCCTTCTATTGAGTCTATTCTAGTTTCCTGTGAGTTTCTTGATGTCTTTCCTACTGATCATTTTGGTGTTCCTCCTAATAGATAAATCTACTTTGGTATTGATTAGGATTTAGGCACTAAGACATCTCTATCCCTCCTTATTGGATAGCCCTGATAGATTTGAAGGAATTAAAGGAACAATTGCAATGTTTGTTGAGTGAGGGATTTATTAGGCCGAGTCTATCCCCGTGGGTAATCCTGTCTTATTCGTGAACAAAAATTATTGGTTGATGAGGATGTACTTTGACAATATTTAGCTGAACAGGGTTATGATTAAGAATAAGTACCCCTTCCTCGGATAGATGATTTGCTTGACCAATTATAGGGTGCCATAGCATTCTCTAAGATCGACCTGAGGTCCATCTATTAGTAGTTGAATATTAGGGCTTGAAATATCCCTAAGATCATATTTTTAGACTCATTATAGCTATTATGAGTTTTTGATGATGTCTTTTGGGCTGACTAATGCCCCAACTACATTCATGGAGTTAATGAATGGTGTATTTTGGCCATATATCGACTCATTTGTGATAATATTTATTGATGACATCTTGGTATAATTAAAGAGTGAGGAGGATCATGTGAATCATCTAAGCATTGTGCTACAGAGGTTGAGGGAGGAAAATTATGTGCCACATTTTTGAAATATGATTTTTTTCTTATTTCTGTGACTTTTCGAGGCATGGGGTGTGTATGAAAGGTATTATGGTCGATATGGCGATGATCAAGGCTATTTGTAGTTGGACTAAGCGTACTTTTTATATGGATTCATATCATTGTTGGTTTGACTAGTTATTACCAAATATCTTTTCAGGGCTTTATTTTATATCATCCCCGTTAAATCAGTTGATTAGAAAATTATAGCTCTGCTGTGGTCGGACGAGTGTGAGAAGGGCTTTTAGAGGATTAAGGTGTCATGACCAAAAAGTTAGGTCATGATGGCATCTACAACCCTCCTATATACAAGCCTAACCCTACAGCCCGGAGCTATGCGCAATGGGATATACACACTCAATCCATCTAGCAAAGCGGAAAACATAAAAGAACAAAAGCAAAAGGAATACATACATAATACAAATCCCAAAACCTGGTGTCAACGACATATGGAGATACTATACATATTATCCCAAAAGATAAAAAAAATACAAAGACACTCCTACAAAAGAAATACAATACAGGGCCTGCTATAGACAAAATAAAGCAAGCCGAACTAAAGGAAACCATGGTCGGATCGGATGACAAAGCTCACCGTAATCATGTAATTAGCTGTATCTACTCCGCACGATCACGATGTCTCTGCCAATCTCGGGGCCTTGCCCCCATCAGTGCCAATATCAAGGCCTCGCCTAAACAGTTCCAATATTGGGGCCTCACCCCTATTGGTTCTAGTACTCAGGGCCTCGCCCCATTAGTGCTAGTCCTTAGGGCCTCGCTCAAATAGTGCCAATCTCTGGGCCTCGATCCCATTAGTGCAAATACTCAGCCAAAACAGGATATATAGATGGCTCAACACAATATAGCAACAACAATACTGATAATAACGAAAATGAAAAGTAAACAGAGTCTAGGATCGACCAATGTCCACCAGCTAAGAGCTCATCTTACCACACTCGTCGCAAAATCAACTAAAAATAATTCCCAAGGTCATTGGCCCCCATGTAGTGAGGCCAGTACCCTGGGTATATAGCCTTCACCCTCTATGCCCTCTCACAGGCCCCTGAAATCCAATAAGGACGTCGACTAAAAAATAACACGATCAACCTAAAGCCCAACCCACACTACTGGCCATATTATAAGAAGAAAATAATAGTCCGGTCTAATATGCACATAAATAAACCTAGCCTACCTGGGCACTGGCAAAAGTCCCTGAAATGCACACACTATGCTCCCGAAGCTCCAACATAGTCAATGTCACCTGAAATTATACATTTATGAATCTAGGGATTGAAAAATCAAGAATGAGACCCATATTGCAATTAGAAACCTAGGTCGAAAAGGGCGCCCCACAACCCAAAAAATTAAGCTAAATATACCAGCACGGAGCCCTCAGCTCAGAGGAATATGATAAAACAAGGTTTAAAGTATAGAAATAAAACCATTTAACATTAGCTATAAGAGGAGAAAAGAATGAAAAATACCCGAGAAAACTTTATCCATGAATTCACATGATCTCACACAAAATTCCCTACCACTTCAACTTAAAACTCTCAAAAACCAGCTCCTAGGGCTTGGCTAAGGCAATATATGAAGAGGAAAATGATTGAAAAATGAAGGGGGTGAACCCCCTTATATAGAATGCCTGGGACGCTAGGGCGACCTCGCCAAGACAAGAAAAGGGCTCTCTAGGGAGTTCTCTCCAGGGCGGATCCCTAGGCATAGGGATGAGGGTACAGGGGAAACCTAGGGGTCGCCGTTGCAGTCTGCAACCTGTAGCCAAACTCAGCAATATTAGGAGTTCTCCGAGGGGCCTAAAACAAGCATCCCGAGTCTAATTCTAGAAAACCAAAAGTGCACTTTGGGTGAAAACAACACTACGAACTCAACAAAATTGATGAAATGCCCAACCGAGGCTATTTAAGAAGAAAGGACCCCAAACTTCCAAAGGATTGAAAGGAACCAATAATTGGACTTTTCACAAACTAACTCAAAACAAGCCTGGACACCTCGGGAAGCAAACAATTGACTTAACTAGCTCAAAAATGATATTCTAGAGCTTATGGAATTGTCAGTATTCCGATCCTATACTCCGATCACCAAAAGACCACCAGGCTCCAAATGAGCTTTGGCTGGGATGAATTTCCACAAAATAACCCAAACTCAAAGTGAAAAGCCCTGGATATGAACTTAAGGTCCAAAAAGACCAAATACAACATTATAGAGCTAGTGGAACTATCAGAATTTAATTTTGAGCACATTTACTACAATTTAACTCTTAAGTTTTACTAATACAAAATTAAAACTTCAAAATAGGAAAACTGAGATAACAGGCAAAAGATCCACTAGGGCATCGAGCTACCGATCCTAACAAGTCATAAATGACTTGAGGTAACTACCAGATAGCTCTAATAATAGAAAAAGATAAAAAGTAAGGAAATGACCGAACAGATCATTTCAAAAAGCCTTATTAACTTCAATTCTTATTTTGACTTTGACTATTTAAGGTGCGCCTTTCACCATGTACTTTGATTCTTAGAATTGGATTGGGGGGGGAGTTCTGATGCAAAATAGGAAGGTTATAGCCTATGCTTTGAGGAAATTGAAGGTTCATGAGAAGAATTATCCTACCCATGACTTAGAGTTGGAAGCCTTTGTGTTGGTATTAAAGTTGTGGTAAAATTATTTATATAGTATCCTTCGTGAGATGTTCACCAATCATAGGAGAGTTTCGTATATTTTTAGATAAAGAGATTTGAACTTAAGAAATTTAAATATGGAAAATTATGCATTATAAGGGAGAAAGTGATAAGGGGGAAGAAAAAGAGGCATTTCTTTATTTTGATGGTGTCTTGTAGATTAGTAGTAGGATCAATATGCCTAAGGTTGGATATTTGATAAGATTTATTCTTGTAGAGGACCATTATTTGGGATATTCAATTCACCTCAGAGCAACAAAGATGTATTATGATTTAAGCACCATGACCTGGTGGAGTATCCAAAATATGATCATTCCTTCGTGAAAGTGGGATTGAATTATCATGGATTTTGTTATGGGGTTGCATATAGGTGTTATGACTTTATTTGGGTGATTATGGACCATTTGAAAAATTCTGGTCATTTATCCAGGTTAAAGTTGTCTATACAACTAAGAAGTTAGCAAAGATTTACCATTGTAAGATTGTTCTATTGCATGGTGTCCTAGTATCTATCATATTTGATCGGAGTCCTTGTTCAGTTTGCACTTTTAAAGAGCATTACAACATAGTTTGCATACTTACTTAGATATGAGTAAAAATTTTCATCCATAAACCGATGACCAGTCTGAGTAGGCAATTAAGTATTATAGGATATTTTATGGGCTTGTGCTATTGATCTAAAATACTTTTAGGATAAACACCTACTATTGGTAGAGTTTGTATATAATAATAGCTATCATTCTAGCATTCAAATGATGCCTTTTGAGGGTATATGTGTTATGTGATATCAATCTCCGATTGGTTAGTTTGATGCTTTTAGGGTGAGATTATTGGGAACATATTTACTTTATGATTCCGTGGAGCATGTTTGAGTCATTCAGATTATTGATAGAAAAAAGTAGATAGAAGAGGTATACAAATAGGCAGGTTTGAGCCTTAGAGCTTATGCAGGGTGATTGTGTTTCGCTTAGCGTATCACCCATGAAGAGTGTGATGAGGCCTGAAAAGAAGGAGAATCTTAGACCCCGATTTATTAACCCATTTGTGATACTAAAATATGTCGGGGAGGTGGATTATGAGTTAACCTTGCCACGTAGCATATCAATAATTCATCCTACTTTTCATGTTTCCATGCTCAGACGTACATTCCCAATGATTCTCATGTGATTCACTATGAGTTTGTGATATTGGATACATATTTGACTTATGTTGAGGAGGCTGTGGCTATTCTAGATAGGTAGGTTAGAAAGTTGAGGACAAAGGAAATAGATTTACCAAAGGTTCAGTGGAAGCATAGACATTTTTCCAATGATACTCGAGAGATCGAGTCTGATATGCATGCCAAATATCCCATCTTTTTGAGGCTTCATGTACTTTTTATTCTATTATGTATGAGGACGAACATGGTTTTTTTATAGTGGATGATGTAATGACCTTGAATGTCATTTTTTGCATTTCTCATAAAATTATCATTTTCCCTTCTTGATAGTTGTCTAAATTCTTATTATCTCTATTTATGGGGTTGATTTTGAAATAGGAGTTATAAGTAGTAGTTTTTGAGAAATTTTCAGTTTTTGGAAACCTTTATGTTAAAATAATTGACTTTAGTAAACATATAGATGTTAGTTGCATGAACTCGAGAATATGGAATTTGGTTTAGAAGGACCTTCATTTTTAGTTTTATGCTTTTTATGATGATTTTCGCTCATTTGACGAGACAAAATTGAGTTTTAAAGCAAAGTTTGACTTTGGTCAACATTTGGTGAGCGGGTGTTCATCTTCGAATTTTGTTGATTTTTTTTGATTCAAGAGGTCATTTTTGATCTAAGAGAAGGTTTGAGATATCTTTTTGAAGTTTCAGGGGCATATTAGTATTTTTTGATAAAGTTTCCATTCTTAGTAATCTCTACGAATATTGGGTCAAGGAAACCTCCAATTTCTATTTTGATGGTTCCATTCTGTCTGGAACATCAAATTTCATGGGGTAACATCTGTTTTTTGTGAGCACAGAATTTTTAATGAATCTCGAGAGTCCATTCATAGATTTTTGGTTGTTGCCGTTGTTGTCATTTTCTACTATCTAGTATAGGACCACTATGCATCACAATTGCGTGGGACTGAATAATCGTTAACCACAGTTAAGTGAAATATCATGATGATCGCGTAGGTATGTGGTGAGGCTCATCGAGATCACATAGGTCTGTGGAAAGGGTCATAGAAAGTACTTGCATTAACATCACAATCACATAGTATAAAATTAGTAGGTCTAGTTCACGCTTCTTCGTGATCGCGTACGATACCATCATGATTGCGAAGGTATCAAAATTCTAGTGAACTGGGACTTAAAGTCCCTGTACACGAGTTTTTGTTTCATTTTCTATTTTTGGACCTTGAGAGCTTACCTTGGGATATTTTCAAATGTAGATTTCAAGGTAAGGATATTGAGTAGTCTTTTTAATTGTCGTTTCTTAGTTACCCATTAATTATCTCATGATTTGCACATCAAAATTTATGGATTTCAAAGTATAAATTTGAGAATTTTTGGGTAAAATCCTAATTTAGTAATTTTGATTTGAAGGTCAATCTCTACTCAATTTTCAATGATTTTTCATAGTTGAGATTTTTAAAATATGTGTAATATAATTTCTTAAGAAAATTCCTGATTTACCCTTGACCCTCGGTTTTGACTTTTTTTGGGGTGATATTAGATCCGATCTCAAAAGTAAAAATATGGATATCATTATCACCAGGGCTTCGGTCACTGGCTCCCCTGTCATCAGGTCACCAACTTTCTTAAACCTTCATATTTTCTCATGCTTAGTTCATATTTGAATAGATTTTGTCTATTCAAAGGATTGATAGAAAGAAAAGGGCAATGTTTGATTGCTTATTTACTTTTAAGGAAAGAAGAGGCCCTTAAATCTCTTACAAAGTACCCTAAGTATTTGTATAATTCTTTCTTGAAATGAGGAATATTAGGGACTACCTTGGGGTATCCGTGTGCGTGTTGTGATGAGTATTCGTTCGGATACTTGAGTCAAACACTTAGGTTCTAAAATAAAGGTAATAAAAATGAAAATATGAGTCATGGATTATTTGTTTCCCCATCAAATTGAAATATTTATGTGGCTATGAGATGTCCGTTTATGATTATTTGCATTTGATTGCCTCCTTACTTGATTTTACGCCATTGAGTGGCTCTTGCTAAATTGATATAATTCCTCTTTATAGTTGTTCCCATGCGTGGCCTTTTGTTAGTTATTAAGTGATATTTCCTCTCTTTTACAAAATTTGCATATTATATTCTCATTCATTTATGCATATTAATCATTGACATGGAATATGGTTTATGAGGCACATGATGAGATGATTTAAAAGTCAAGGGTCGAGGTGCAATTTCTGACATTGTCATTATACATAATGAAAGCAAAAGACAAAGAGGAATATGCTATAAAAGGCAATGGTTTGATGTATGATTTCCGGTACTTTCATGATATTGAATATGATATGAAAAGGCCATTGGCCGATGTGTAATTCCCGATATGATCATAATATTGAAACATGAGTTGAAAAGATCATAAGATGATGCGTATTTATTGTAGGGTCATGCTATTGATATATGATATAAAATTAAGGACGATGTGTGGTTACCAGTATTTCTATTGTATGTGATACAAACTGCATCACATTAAATAGGTCTTTTTATGATTGATTTCATATTATGTGATTGATTTCATGATTGATGATTGTTTACATGATTGATTTCATATTATGTTAGTGATATGTTATTGATTTGCCTCATTTGTTCTATTGTTGGGATGATATTATGAGCTTGAAATTGCCATTTATGAGAAGATTATAGGTCTAGTTATAGTCTCGATGTGGCGAGGTAACTTATATTCTCTAAAGATTTAAATAAAAAAGCCTTTTAAAAGATATGAGATCTGATAATAAATGCCTCTATCGATGATGAGTGGAAGTCAATAATTATATCTAGATGATATTAGAATTATGTTAATATTGAGATGTTACATTTGACATGATTTATATTACTTAAGGTATTTTTTTAAGCAGGCTAGTGGTGCCTTGTCAATAATTTATTATTTGGATATGGATTTAACTATAGTGTATACTCTGATTATATGATTTTAGTACTAGTGTATGTTGAGGAGTTAGTTACTGTTATCACCCCTATGCCCGCCCTGTATATATCAGTTACTTTTATTATAAACTACTGGATTATTGCTGATTTGCAGCTCGATGTCTAGAGGATTATGGTTGGTTTGATGGGGTAGTTGGTTCTTGTTTCCAATTTATTTTAGATCTGTGCAAGGGATATTTTCCGAGAAACCATTATTTATTTTGGTACTCACTCCCTTTCCTTTTACACTTGTGTAGGTGCAGTGCCCGGAGCAACTAGATCATTTCTCTCTAGATTAGGTCCGAGGTTCGAGATTGTGAGAGTTGAGATAGAAGGTTTTCCATCCAACAAAGCCCCAAAATCTTTATATCTTTTCTTAGATTCTATTTTCGTATTTTGAATATTTTAGTCTTACGTACTTATTTTGTCTTTGTATTACTGAGTATTTAGAGGCTTCTACATGTGACACCATTTTCTGGGTACCTTCCTTTCTTTTCATTGACTTATTATTTTTTAATTTATCTTTGTAAAATTATGTAGAATTACCTTTCTACGTTTATTGATAGAGGATCCATCACGACTTGGGATTTTAGATCATGACACCAACCACTACCACCCCATC
>JBDJHY010923780.1:0-14718 GCA_039654485.1 Withania somnifera
AATAAAAGGCATATGTACATATAGTTTTGTGAGAAAATGGTCTTTGAAATAAAATTAGGGCCCCTTAAAAAATTGTGTTGTGTGCTCTGTTTTGTGATAGCTTGACCACTATAGATCTGTATATGACATTCTTCTTATTGATGTGATAATTGTGCTAATCTAGGACCTAAAATTAAAGTTGGTATTCAACAATATGATCTTGTGCCACGTGTGTGTGAGTTACATTTACTTAGTTCTTATTTTCTATTTACAAGCAAGAACTTTCCCTGTTAGTCTTGCTGAATATGTAGGATAGTTGATTATGAAAGGATCATAAGCCATTATTGTGATTTATTCCACTTTAGCCTAAATGACTGACCAAATTTTGAATAAATATCCGTTGATCGTAATTTTGATCCTAATAATGTACCTATTTTATTGACTAACCTAAACACCTTCCTAATTTTATTCTTTACTGTTCTTTTATCCATGTTCCCTCTTAGGACACTAGGCGTCAACTCGGGCTAAAAGCCTAAGTTAAGGGTGGTTGTATAGGGGTAAGAAAGAGAAAAACTATATATGAGAAGTTATATTGGTATGAGAAAGGGAAAATGGGTGTTATGTGAGATGGAAAAAAATAAAAAGAAAGAAGAAGTGAAGTAAGTCAATGAAAAATAAAAACCACACAAAAAATAGAACAAAAAAAGGGGAAAGAAAATGGAGGTTGAGATGGATACTAGATAGTGTAGTGCCAAGTGGAAGTTTAGAAAAAAAAGGGCAAGCCTATTGTTTGTGTACATGTATTATTTGAACTTCTTTGTGAGAGTGAGTGCACTTATTTTTGTCCTGATCTTATTGTTATATTGTGTCAGCGAGATTTTGTTGATGGTGAAGTCACTAGGATATCATTGTATGATTTTTTATGAGTAGAGTGATGGTTATAAGTGTATGCATGGTTTTCCATAGATATCAAGATGTCATTTATAGACCCTCTTATGTTAACTAGATCAGTTCTTTAACATACTACTAGTATTGATATGTAAGAGAAGGTACCTTGAGTTATGTGTGTGCTTAAATTTATGTGACTGTTGTAGGTCTCTTAGAACTCTCTTACTCAAGCATCTTTGTGGTGTTTTTAAGTTTATTTCTAGAGAACAAGAAAATAGTTTAAGTTGAGAGTGTTGATGTGTCGATAATTTGTGCCACTTTTGACTCTTAAAACATAGAGTTTTCATTATTCTTAAGCATGCTTTTATAATATATGATGGTATTTTGTGTGTGCATGTAAACAGTTCATGGAAGAAAACATGCCATTTTGAAGAGAAAAATAGTCAAGTCACTAAGTTTTGAGTAGGTGACGGACCATAGATCGACTCCACGGACTGCCATTTTATCCATGGAAGTGATGAAGAGATTTAGAAATTTCAAGGAAAAATATACGAGGGAATGAAGGATCATTGTCAGCCATTTATGGACCAATGTGAAGATCGTGAAACTGTTTAATGTATGGGTTTTGGAAGACAAAAAATTCATGTTCAAATCATAGAGATCAATGATAATGACGGATCGTGGAATGGTCCATGGATACTTAATAGAATTTGGGTTAGACAATAGACTTACCTTCAAGATGACAGATTGTGGACTCTATTTCATGGTCCATGGACTCTGTTCCATGGACCATCATCTACTTGCTGACTATGTTTTCCTATTTTTATTAGTGTATGATTCTGTACACATTCTAAATACTTTCCTTAAGGTTTCTTTGAAGGGGTTAGACACTTTTGATAATTTTCTTCAGTATTGTTGAATTCTTGTGAGAAACCTGTATATTGTTCTTGAGATTATTCAAAGATTTTATCCCTTTCATATCTATTATTCTTTGATTTTGATACTTTGTGATTGTAAGTATTATTATTCTGAATTTTATGCAAGTTCTTGATTCTATTACCATGATCATGAGTGGCTAAAAATCCCACATCTAGGGTTGTGGGAACCATGATGAATTAACAACCTAGGTTAAAGTACTTAGCAATTCTAAATTGGTGTGCATGCATGTATTGTTATTCACTTTCTTTTTATTTCTTTTTAATGAATGCAGACGTTAAAACTTTCCTTATGCTTACTTTCTCACGAGAGAGGTCGGAAATAGGAAAGACAATAGACAACAAATATTTGGAGCTACCAACCTCCATCTAATGAATTTAGCTATGACAGGAATAGTCTATCTATGCTCCAAGGCAAGGGCCAGTACAGGAAACACTATGATACCTAGAGATGATGAGTATAAGATACTCAATAGGGCCAAGAGGCATTTAATTGTACCTAACTTGTCAGATTTTGCATTCTAAGAACCAAAATAGGTTAGTAGTATGAAATACCTAGAAAGTTATAAAATCATGGGGATAGCAACCCTAGTGTCCTAAAATAATTATCAACTCTTTATTCAATAATAACAGTTATTTATCAATGCTTTATTTACTATTTTATTCTCCCCCCCCCCAATCAAAAGTAGCAACTATTACGTTGACTTAACTTCTAATAGATTTATTTTCTGCCATATTCCCTGTGAGATTGACCCCAAACTTTGTTTGGTTCTATATTTTCCAGCGATTGCTTTCTACTTCTTAATGGAGGTGTAAGTTTGGGGGCATAAATTAGAATCTATGATAATGAGTTCTTGTGTAGTCTTAATCATTTGTAACCTTTGTAAAGTTAAATTGATGAAAACTCAATTGTGATAGAGCAAAATAGTAGAACCATCTTGAAACACAAACGGATTGGATTAAGGCTCATTTCAATCCCCAACTAGTATAGAATATTGTGTGTAGATTTCCTTTTATGCACTATAATTACATTGAAAATTCATAAAAATGCAGTAACAGTTGACTCAGTTTGTAAGACAATCCACTAAGGAAAAAGAAAGATTTCCAATTCACCCCTTCTTGGAATTTCAGGATATGGATCAATTTGCAGAAATAGCTTGTTGAGTCTGCAATACAGTCAAATAAGGGAAGAAAACATTTCAATTCACTCCTCCTATTTCACTTTCAATTAGTATCAGAGCAAGGTCTCACATTCATTGCTTAATGATAAGTGAGTAAAGATCATGGCTCAACGTATTGCTGGAGCTTTATTTCAAGAGGGAACATCTGGATGAAGACATCCTTATTTCAATGAGAATTATTTTTAGATTGGAAAATAAGGACAGAAACTTTTATCAAGTCATATGATTTCACAGCATGGAGAGTGAAAAGGATTGGTGAATTTCAAATTCCTCCACACATAAACAATAATAGATCCATAAGCAAAGTTACTCCTTCATCAGAAAACTAAACAAATAAGAAAAAGGAGATTATTAAAATAAACTCCAAAGCTAAGAATATTCTCTATAACTCCATTAGTGGAGAAGAATATGAGAAAATTTCTATCTATAAAATTGCAAAAGAAATGTGGGACACACTTGAAGTAACCCATGAAAGAATTGACAAGGTTAAGCTAACCATCTTGAGTTTGTTGGTCTATGACTATGTATTATTTCAAATAAAGGAAGGACAAACTATTGAATCTATGTTCACCAGATTCAACAAAATTATTGGAGAACTCAAAGCTGCGGGAAAAATATACTTTGTGGATGACAAGATCTCTCGAATCCTCAAAAGTTTTTTGGAAAAATAGCATGCTAAAGTAGTTTCCATTGGAAGTAAAGATATAAAAAGATTACATATATCATGCTACATAGCTCACCCCTAGGAATAACAAGCATCCTTAGCGACTAAGTTGCCCTAGAAGCCTTAGAAGAACTACTTGGACCATGCAAATCTCTACTCTTTCACACTTAAGGGAAATCAATATTAATGAAATTAGCTATAGTGGACCTCAAATCAGTCAATTATAAGTAAATCAATAAATGAAAGCTCAATAGTCAAATCTAACTCAATATTTGTTTGAAAGCCACTATACGCTAAATATTAGACTGGATCTAGCCTCAAAGTAAAGGAAAAATTTAATGTCTAATCTCTACAAAGAAAATAATACTCCATATTCAATCCTCGAACCAATGAGGACTCACCACTCTTATAGCTTCTACGAAATGTGAATCACATCAACCACGAGGGTCCAGAATGTTAGCGTGATCTGCTTAGGGGTTACAATAATATATAAAATATGGGGTTAGCACATGAAATATACTAAGTATATGAGAATGTGAAACAATCTACGACAATAAATCACTCATGACTATGCAATGCATGAACATTTTCAACATTCTCAAATCAATAATGTGCAATTTAAATAGTATCAGTTCAAAAGCATCGACTTTCAAGGGTATAAAACAAGCTCATCAAATAATTCAGACTCACCATCATTATATCAAGTTATAACTTTGACTCTTAAATATTAGCTCAAAATTCATGTTCCAAAACTTAGTTCAATTAAGCAATTTAACAATTTATAATAAAAACATTTAAAAAGCTTTAAAATCTCAAGAGTAAGAATAAACTCATTTAAACAGCTCATCTTCATTAGTTTTTAACAAAAGATAAAGACTTAGTTAAAAATATTCTTTCACTTTTTTCTCTTCAAAACTGTCAATCTTTCACCATCCCCTTCCTCAACACTAGTGGAATTCAACCTCACGGAAAATCACTAATAAAGGTGCCACTTTTATTCAATTATTACTTCTCTTCAAAACATTCAGTTTTACTTTCTTTGGAAGTTTCTATAACCAACATACATCAAAGAATATAGCTACGAAGTCCGCATATTACCCAGTGTTTAGGGGATCCCATACCCTGCCATAGAATGAGACACTCTTTCCTAGTAGATCCATAAAGGCATTCTAGGTACAACTGAGCAGTACCAGAATAATACCTTACACTAGCTACATAGGTTAATGGGTATTGGGACCTCATTCCACCCTCAGTGTTAATACTCCTTTCATAAAAATATTAGTCAATATTTTTGACTTAGTGGAACAACCTTAATGCAACCACAAGTCAAACTACGCATCAACACTCTAGACTAGTGGAACAACCTCAATGGAACTAGGATCCAGACTATGCATCAACACTCTAGACTAGTGAAACAACCTGAAATGAACCAACTAGCCCAAAACATCAGTTTAGCCAATTTTAGGCAAACTCGGTCAATTATGACTCTTTATTAACATTCTTTCTCTCATCTCATAAAGTTAAGCATAAACAACAATACTTCTCTTAATTAGGCTTAATTTACAAAAATTGTTCAATTTGATGCTTCATAAATGGGTTAAAACCATGTAAAAATCATCAATCTTGACACTTTCAATAATCATCTCATGTTTTTAAAAAAATTAAAAAATAATATTAAATTCATCCTTCAAGACTTCTTTCAATGATTTTGCTTCAACTTTCAAAATCATGCTAACTCATAAGTCAATAATTGTGACACTTCAATTCTCATATCAAGTTTCAAGAATAAACTACAAATCATTACGTAACTCATACTTTCAAAGCTTATCTTCAACTAAGCTCAATTAGCCAAAAATAATTAATTTAGATATGCTTCACGTTCATACTCAAAATAAAGTAAAAATACAAGTAATTATGACAACTTCAATGCTCAATGTAATTTTTAAGAGTAAACCTAGAAAACAATGCTCAATTCGTACTTACAGAGCTTCTTTCTTTCTTTTACCTTAACTTCAAAAACATGCTAACTTATGAGGGATTTTATAATTAAATAATCATCATAAAAACTATATAATTATAACTCAAACATTAAGTAAATCATCATTTTAGGGAATCATAGATTACAGAATTAAAAAACAACCTTAACATAAAATCTTTAAACCTTATTTAGAAAAGGTTTTTTAGGCACAGGGATGAAAGAAAATTCTTGTTGAAATCCCACATACCTGATCTGGATCCCTTTGATAGAGGAAAGTTGATGAATTTATTCCTACAAGATGAACTACTATGAAAGTCTTTGCTTGACTCTTGGGAGAATTTTAGAGAGAAACTCTTCTTTAATTTAATTGATCAAAGAAGAATTGGAATAAGTGTTTGGGGTTTAAATTTCATGTATTTTTGAGTCCACAGGTTCATAAGATTACTGATTTAAGAGGTTGAAAATATCGTAAATATCCTTACAAAAAGGGGAAAAGATTGCTCAAAATTTTTCCAAACTGTATTGGTAACTGTATCACGATTAAAATCGTGCCAACCTTCTAATCGTGACATGGTTGGAATCACACAAAACTTCTAAATGTGAAATGATTGCAGTCACAGTTACTCTTGGTTGATTTTCTCTGATATACATACTTTAGTAAAATGCACATAACTTTATCTACAAACTCAAAATAATACTTGGTTTGTTGTATTGAAAACTAAATTCAAAAAATTCTGTGGATAGGTCATATGTCACATAACACTTTATAGATTAGGAGATATGGTCATTTAAATTTTACCCATTCATGAAGTAACATCAAAGCTAAGTCGATAGGAAAGGTCTTGAACTCAACTTTGGGTTAGAAGTTTCTTATGACATTGAATCACCTCATCCATTAATACCACACTTTATTTAGGATTTCAACACCTAAAATCAAGTGGAAATTCTTAGGAATCGAACGTAAGCACGAACATAAAATGGTTCAAATTTTTGCTCAAATTTTAGGGTGCTACAGTATATAATGAACTCAGAGGAGATCTAATTGCCTTTAGAAAAGCACATATAAAAAAAATAGGAGGAAAGTAATAAAAAAGACCGTTGCCTTCAAGTAAACTAATGATTCTAGTGATGAGAAAAATATTATTGAAGAATAAGATATTGCTCTTGTCATCAAATATGTTATAAATAAATTACGATGTGCCAGAATTAGTAGAAGAAGCAACTAAAATTAGTTCAAAGACAAGTACAATTCGGAGCAATCAAAGATTAATAGCAAATGTTATAAATGCAAAAAGTTTGGATGTTTTTCTACCGAGTGTCAGAAAACTAGAAGATGATCTTTCAAAAGACCCTTAAGCAACAATGCCTTAAGCAACTGTAGTGATGAAGACTGCTCTGAGTGTGAACTGAACGGCTCTTCAAATCTGTTCTTCATGGCCATGCATGAAACTAATGAGGTAAAAACTCCTAAATACTGCAACTGTAGTTGTCTCAAAGATTTATTTGAGTTGGAATTATTTGATTTGAATCATGTTTACAATGATTTAAGATACTTTCAAAAGAAAAAATGAGATCTTGAAACCAAATTTAAAGCCATTATTGATAAGAAAGAACTTCTTAAAAAAGATTTTTGTAAACTTAAAGAAAAAATAGAGTGTATAAAAGAATCCTTAAGGTTTCAATTCTTCCCAAATGAAAAGGAACCTTAACGAATTCTGATCATAATTACTATTAAACTGACAATTTTGTTAAAAATATATGCCTATTAAAAATAATAAAATCAACAAACGTATTCCACATCCTTACTATTACTGTGGATTGGTTAAACAAAAATATGTTAACTGCAGATTTCGATAATCATTATCAAAAAATTGAATATGAAGACCTATAGATAATGGTACTTGCTCTAACCAAGAAGTACCCAAGAATGCTTGGGTACCTAAGAAAAAATAATTATGTGGTTACAGGATTATCTTTACTGGAAATACAAATACTTCTTGATAAATGTCTACCTAGAAAACAAACTTCTGCTTAACATATAAAATATCATATGTTACTATAGTCCTTAATAAATTCTATAGAGGTTGACATAACAGCCTGTACTGAAAAAAAAAAGGATTATCAAACTGTCAGATTATCACTACTAATTATGTCAAGAAAACAGACAAAACAGTCAATTAATGACACAAAGAAGCTTAAGGGATGATTTTTACATAGGCCCTTGGAATATCTGTGATTAATACTGAATGGTAAGAGTATACTGAGAAAAAGGTATGACAACTCTTTGATGTTTTCTTTCTATTGCTATTAAACTTACACAGTAGTTGTAAAAAAGACTCTGGACTCCTCTCAAATAATTACTATGAAAAAGTTTCTAAAAGTGTGTAATTGGACTACATTATACACTGGAATTATTGATATAGAAGTATAATCTAATGATGACCTTAGAGGAATTCTCTATGTATTCAAAGAAAATCTTTAGGAATTCTTAAAATCTTTTAAATGGATTAAATTTACTAGTAACCCCCCCCCCCACCTTTTCTCTTCTCTAGAAAATACTATATTATAGGAGTAATGATAAACTTTATCATAAATCATTGAAGTCTTTTCATGTTTCTCTTTTCTTAAACTTCTCTCATTACATCTCTCACTTTTCTTTCAAACCATCTCTATAATAGCCTCTCAAAATCCTTTAGATTCTAATTCTAGCTCTTCCAGAAACTCTTACAAAAGTGACTCTAATCTCAACAGATTTGATTCTAAAATAGTCTTTTCGAATCCCGCTCATAAAAATCTTTACAATAATATTCTAAGCAAAACCATTCTACATAAAAAGAATCATTAGTTTAAAGTATGTTTCTTCAATAAAATGCAATAGCAACAAGTTCTTTGATTTTCAAGGATGGACAAAACAGTTCTCCACCTGCCTGATTTATACTTATAAACCTTTTTTCAAAGTTTTCTATGAAAATATTCATCCATTGGATGAAGATTCTTTTTTAACATTGGTGTATGGAAAATTAAAAACTATTTTTAGCTTTTCAGTTTTTGAGCGGATGTTCAAGATAAATTGTTCTGCTCTCACTATTTGCTACAAAGATAAGTGTACATCTAATATAAATATTTCTCTTGATCAAGAAAAAATATTCTTCGTATCGAAGAGATTCTTCATCGAGTTACAATATATCACTTGAACATCGTGTCATCTCTCACATTATTGCTACCACTCTTCTAACCGAGAAGAACACTTCTCAAAACTATCCTCTCTAGATATTCACATAATTTACTGTCTTGCTTTAAAACACAAGTTCAAGATATCCACTGATAATAATTGAACGATTATTGTACCTAGAAAATCTTTTGATCTTCCATATGAGATGATCATATCTCAAATTCGTTAATACTACATGATAGATATCATTAATGCTCCCAAAATTGATGCAATTCTATTTTGTAGCTCTACTGCCCTCAAAGGAATGTGATTTGTCTACTCTGATAACACTTAGGTCACTGCTGATAATAATAACTTGATTTGTATGTTTTTTGATATCATGGACAAGTTAATCAGACTGCAAGTGGATTTGACTTCTCTATATAATAAGATAATATCACTCATGAATGAATTTACATCCACTAAACAATAAATTTGGTTCATTAAAAATGTCTTTGGAGGATAATTTATGTTACTTCTTTAGAACTTATGACTGATCTTTTTATGTTTTTTGGTATTTGTGAACCAAGTTATTTATGAATGATCCTTTATGAATAATGTGCTTCATTTATCTATATTCCTTATTTATTCTAATTTATGCCAATGAGGGAAAAATATATAGTGTATGCCTTTTTTATTATTTGTATATTTTCAAGCATCAATAGGGAAAGTATAGATGCATGGGAAGAATCAAACAAAGAATTATTGTTTTTATCTAGCGGAAGATTCTTAGCGTTGGTAAATTGAATGTATGAAAACAATACTGTAATAAAATCTTATGGATTAGTAAAAGAAAGTCAAGAAGATAAGGAGTTGTTTCCATCTCAAAAAAGGGTTAAGAGCTATTTGTTAAAGACCAACTCTTATCAAGGCGCTCCATCTGAAAAATGTTCATCAATTTCTATCAAAAAGGACTATTATACATTGGAAACTGCTAGTTGCATTGAAAAAAGGTAGTATTTCATTGGAAGATGATAATCATTAAAGTGTAATAGTTACTAATGGAAAACTTCTCTTTAAAGGGATTAAAAAGCATTGTTTGATACATAGACTCAACGACCAAAAAGTAAGAAGTCATTAATATGACTCTACCTTATTCTTGGAAAGAGATCACCATCTAATACTCTTTTAAAGTATCAATTCCCTTGGGTTGTTCCAACAACTAGCTCCTACATCTATTTAAGGGACTAGTCTTCAAGAGGATAGGCATGCTCTATAAGTCCTCAGCTATTCTTTTCTTTTCTCTACTTCTAACAAGCATTGTAATTCCTAGTGTTTTATTGTGTGTGTAAAAAAGAGGAGGTAAAACTTATGAGAACTAGCATAAAAAATAAAAGAGTATACACTAAGTTCTTGTGGATTTGTGTGTGTATGTTGAGTTCTTGTGAAGGCTTAGTAAGAATTGTAATCTAAGTTCTTGGGTAGGCTTAGCTGAGTTTTGAGTGTACATTGAGTAGTTTTTTAGTCTCGGAAGGATTTTGGATTGAGTTCTTGTAATGACCCTCGAGGTTATTTTCATACTTCTGCGATTTCTCTATATTTAGAGCATTCTTGTAGCTTCCCCAGGTCATTCATGACTTTCTGGGACCGATAGTTCGATTCCCTAACAGTTCTATAGATTGGATCCTTTTTTTATAGCTTCTCCAGGCCTTTCTTAGCTTAACCAACCTCAAATCCATCGTTTCATCAATTTAGTCAGCTCTAGAACGAGGACATTAGTCTTGAAGGACCTTTGATTCAAATCTTGAGATTTTCAATTGCTGTGTTGTACCGCTAAATTAAATTATTTTATTTTAAATTATAATTATGTCCTTTTTCTAATAAAAAAATATATATTTTTAGATTTTTCCTAAATTATTGACAAGTTTATAAATAGTCCTTTAAAATAATCTAGTATCATACCTTATTCTTTTATAAAAAGTTATAAGCTATCAATATTTTATCAGAGATAAAGTATTAAATTATGTTGAAAAAGTTATTATTTCAAGGGGTAAGTTTTAATAAAAATAATTTTTTAGTAATTTTGATATATTTCAAATATTGTAAATATTTTATAATAACTTTATATGATAATAGAATATTTAAAAATGGGGAGCAACAAAGATTAATTTAATTAGGATACCTTAATGATTAGGTACCCTAGTGTAATGATGCTTCTCTCCACCACCTTCCCCCTTAATGCTTTTATGTATATATTCCTTAGACTAATGAATAAGTAGCAAATCACTTAGGCAGTATGTATGTTCTATACATGCAAGTACTGTGAATAGAAACAAGATGCTAGTTTACAAAAGTTTTATTTAAATTCTCCAACCTTTGAGAAAATATCAATATAATTAAAGAGTTTAATCATAGTTTTGTTCCGTGGGATTGCATTTTGGTGGTTCTACAATCGTTTCCACCGGATAATTTCTCAATTTCTCTTTAGTTTTAAAATTTTGTATGTTATATAAACTTTCCAGGCTTGTTTCCTCATTTTGTACCATTGGTTTGAGGCTAATTTTTTATCATACAATTTATGAGTTGTGCTTTATGTGTTGGTGCAAACATTTTATTTTTTCAAGCTACGAGGGTTCACAGACCCATTTTGAGTTTGGATTTTGACACTACTATTCCTATATCAATATAGCTTCGTACAAATTCCAAACTCGTTTGACATTTTTGGATATCCATCATGCTTCTCGAGGATGCCATCGAAATCTATGTTTGGTAATTTCCAACTTGAGGTTGAGTTACTAGTTTGGAGCCTAGTTGTTATTGTTATGTTGGCCTATGGCCTATCTTGCTAGCCTTTCACTTTTATATACACCTTGGGGTTACGAGGCCCTTTCCACGTGTTTCACACTATCTATGGAACGTCGTTGAGGTAGAGGAGGGGATTATACTAGTGATTAGAGCTTAGTAGTTATTCGCCGAACTTAGCTGGTGGCTTCAGAGCCAATCTACACTATTGTTTTATCATGTTGACAAACATGCATAATTATTGGGCTGTCGACATCTGATTAGGAGTTATGGATAAAAGATTATAAAACCACTTGATTTTTATTAATAATATCATCGAAAAAGGTTTTTACCTATTGTTATACACTTTTACACAATTGTTGGGCAGAATGTATCACGGTATCTTCTGGTTATGCCTATAGTGAAATAGTTGGGTTTTCTGCTAAGATACGATATACGGGATAAGCTAGATTTTTGCATTTATGCCAATGACTATTCCCTAGTTGGATATTTATGATAGTTCTATATGCGGGTTCGAGTCCTTCCACAGGCCTATCGGCCTTGGTCGCTATGATTGGGGCATGATGTGCAGCCTGGGGGAGAGGAATATGGGGGAGTAGTAGTATACGGTTAGTGTCCTCCGTAGGTCCTACCTTATGAGCCTTATACATAAGGAGGAGCATGCACGGTTACTATGAGGACACATTTACTTTTCTGCACCCCTTTATTTTGCATTCTTCTGTGCTTAGTTGTACTCTTGGGGCTTACGAGGGAGTCATGTTGAGTTACTTGTATGCCTGATTGTACCCATCACTCGTATGGGATGCCGATAGTTTTTGTTTCTAGCTAGGACTTGTTTTCTATCTTCCTGAGAATATTAGTTACTTTTTTTGCTTTACTCGCTGGTAGATTAGCCATTATTGGTATGGTATTCCTTTTTATGGTCTTTCATTGTGCTACTTATATTGGAGCTCCAAGTACGTGTTGCATTGGTCATGATTTTTTATGACTTGGATCCTCTATTTTCATCCCCTGATAGTTAACTTCCCTTCTTATTTATTAGTTGTTACCGTGATTACTCCCTCTCTACCTGTTGTTTGATCTCACTTTACCTTGCTTATGCTTGTTGTTGTTTAGTCAGCCTATGATGCATACTGGGTGCCTATTGTTTTTGGTACTTATGCTAAACATCTACATCTTTTTATAAGGTAGGTCCTAGTACAATCCAGCAGAGCAGATGTGGTCGTGCAGGATAGATAGGGGCTATTCAGATATATGTAAGCAGTTGGTGTTCTTGCTGGCCAGCTCTGCTTCTATTACAGAGTTGTCGTAGTTGGATCAAGGATAATTGCTTTGTAGTTTTTCCCCTTTGTGGGTTATATTTTGTTCGTATAGATGCTCTAAAGCCACAATACTAGGTTCTGGGAAAGTTATTTTCTGTTATGTATTTTGGTGTTCTCATTCTATTTCTTCTCTTCATCTCTCTTCTTTTTTCTTTTAGCACTTGACTGGCCCACCATTTAATACTCTAGGCCAGGGTTATGCTTGTCTACATCTGTGATGTATACTCTATCACAACTCAATTTTTGGGTAGTGACAGTTCTTGTGTAGGGTCAATCATACATTGTAAAAATACAAATAATGGAACCCTCATACAACCCTAGAGGAACGGATTAAAGCTTATATTGAGACCAAACAAGTATAAAACACTACAAGGAAAACCCTTATCTAAGACCAACATTTAGGGATGAGCTAATAATCTCGTCTCTAAAAGTATATATATTGGGACGAGATTTTATGCTGGTCCTTAAAGGTGTAATTTATTGCGAAGTTACTAAATTCGGTGCCCAAATATTTAATAAATGGTCCCAAATAACTAAAGTTCTTAAGAAGGATACCACACCACCTTGTTAATATTAAACTATTAAAAAAATTAAAACTTTTGTTTTGATTAAAAAATAGGCCCCAGGAAAAAGGGTAAAGTTCTAAAAAAAGTCACGTTTTTCTCAATTTTCTCTAAAAATTCATTGTCTGCAGCCCTAGCAATGTATCGATCAATATTTTCTCTATGGTAAGTTTTTCCTTGTCACATATGGCTGGGATATCTTCTTTCATCTTGATCGATCCCTAGAAAGCTCTATTTTCCATTACAACTCTGCAACTCTTTGCTCAGCTTGAGGTATGCGCCTGTTTTCACTTAACTTAATTCCAAAGATCAAAATATCTCGTTATTTTTGTCGTTAGAATCCAATTTTAGACTACTATTGTTTCTTGTGACCAAGACTTCTCTATTGTATTTGGCTTATTCTGACTCTACTGCTATGGTATTTCTAGCAAAATCATTTTTCAGGCAAAATTTAGTTTTATATTGTTTCTTCTCTATAAGTTGTACAAAATTGGATTATATTGATTTATTCTGAATCGGTGTCTTCCTCTTCAACTAAAGAACTTAATTTCTTGCTTATAGTTTCATTTTAGTTTTCTTGCTTATAGTTATGCGAGGAAACTATACATATATAGGTTTTTCGTTCTAATAGTGAATTTTTATTGGATAACAATAGTGAATAAGGCATTAAGAGAGGTTTTTCATCAGGACATATTTATTCTTCTACCATACCAATGATCTAGACCATAAAGATTATAAAAGACTTCACCTTTATCACATAATGGTGTAAAAATCAACAAACTAGACCTTAAATAATATTACTATACATCATAACCATTCACAGAAGAGTCATAGGCTGCCTATAAGTCAATTCTAATAGTCAAAGAATTTGGATCAATTTACTATCCAAGCTAGTATTATGCAACATGTTCTAGTGTGCAATTTACTGTTTCAGCTTCCAAGTTTGTGAATTCCTCGATATTGTCTGTTGCTTTCCATGGTTTCTCTAGAATAGTTCTCAAAGATTCAAGCTTTACATAGAATAGTTGCAAATTCCATCTATTAAATTCCATTGATTGGTGTATGGTTCTCATAAAGCAATTAATAACAGTTGGCCCAACCATTATATTCTTGGGTCACTCTACAACCATTATACACATTCTTGGTTTGGATCCTTGTCACGACCCGACTTCTCGGAGTCATGATGGCACCTACTATACCCCCAGTAGGAGAACCAAACCCCGTAGTCCGTAGCCGAAGCGGAGGACTACTGAAA
>JBDJHY010923891.1:0-14718 GCA_039654485.1 Withania somnifera
ATAAAACCCACAACTTGGAAAAACTATAGCACGACTAACAAAAATCCAAGCTAGGATAACTCTTATGACAGAAGGAGAACTGGTTATCAAGAACATCAACTGCTCACCATATCTCACAAAAATGCAGAACTGTAGCATGAGTACCAAAAATAATGTGTACCGAATAGGAATCATAACCTTCTAAAGTTAAGTGCCCCTAACTCAGAACCTGAAAGCATCCAGATTTTCACATAAGGAACACAACTATGAAATAGGATACAACCTTCATATAAACCACCCAGTGGTCTAAATATAAGAAACCTCAACAACAACCAACTCATATCCATCTATGAGGATCAAGAATACGCGATTTCATCAACTAACTAAGACTATAAATTAATCACGGTACTGGGTGTATGAAATCCTCTGGGATACCAAAACCTTGATCCACAATTAAAAGAGCACTATCGCCTACAAAATTAGCTACATGCTTAAGGACACAAATATCAACTACAAGCAGCCACAATCAGGGAACTCACGAAATAATAACCGACCCTACAAGCCCCGAAATGGGCAAAAGATAAGGATAACCCTCTGACCACTAACCCCGCAGGTATCATGAAAAGCCCTTCAAGGGCCACCAATTATTTGAAGAACTAGCTTAGGGTATGCCCTGCTACCAAGTGCTCTGTCATCATACGAAGAAGCCAACTTAACTTGCTGGAGAAATCCAATATCTTTCCATATCTCATTGCATACACTATAGGGATATGTTTAGCCATCTTAGAAAACTATGTCGTATAGGCCCATACGCTCCACAACCATTGTTAACAACCAATCAAACTCATCCATATTTAATTATCCTCTCAAGACACCTACTAGTACTTCTGAATGAACTCTGGTGCTCTATGGAATAGATATAACAGTAACCCCCTACTGGTGTATAAGTCACCCCAAACTCTATATAGTCTTCTGGAAATCAATTCTCATTCTGAACTCTGAGGATGCTCACGAAAATTCTACAGGTTCCCACCGAGGGCCTTCTCCTAATCATCTAGAAAGAGTAGGGCTGAATAAAAGAAGAGTAACTCAATAAACATACAAGCACATAAGGAGTAAAATAGTGAGATTCTTTCCTAAAGAGTGCCTTGTAGCATCACAAAGATAGGATACAGACATCTATGTACCGATCCGTAAGACATTACCAAATACTTGATCCGACAATCAAAGATACAGGTGAACCTAAAGCTCCGATACAACTCTATCATGCCTGAAAATTAAGTTATGATGGTGTCTATATTTCACTTGTAAACAGTCCTAACCCCATCCCAAGCAAATGCAGTGGGCCAATACCAAGTACCCAACAGAAAAAAGGAAAAGAGATGATGTGAAGGAATAGGAATAGAACACCAAAATACTTAACTGAACATGACTTCCCACAACCAGGTATCATGGTTGTAGAGCATCTAAATACAAAAAGGTACCAAAAAACAACCCATAATAGGGAAAAACTAAAAAATAGCTATCCAGACTCCAGGTAAAATAGTTGTAGATACATTAGGAAGACTGGCGAGCGTGAATGCCAACTACTCACCATATCTCCTGAACAACACCAAGCTAGTCCGCACAACGCATCCACCCTGATAACTCGTACTAGATCCTTCATCAGGAAAATATGTAGAAGTTTAGCATGAGTACCAAAAATAATGGGTACCTAGTAGGCATCATAGGTCGACCGATCAAAAGTAAGCACAAATAAGGTAAAGGTGATCAAAAGCAAATAGGGAAGTGACACAAAATATACAATAGAAAAGGGGTAACTACAGTATAGGTAATAAGATCGAGGGAGGGTATGCTATCATTAGGTGCAGTACCATCTAAAAAGTATGAATGGAAAACCATTAGTAAGGCATAACACATATACTCGGGCCACAAGAAAATTATGACCAAATGCAAAACATACCTAAAGCTCCAACGTAACTGGCACTATGAAGGACCAATAAAAGAATACAAAACCATGAACAAGCTAAGCTAGCAGCAAATACAACAAGTTCATGAATAGTACCTATCAAAGATAAAGGGAAACTAATAAGATCTAATAGAAAACAAGCCCGACCGACACCCTATTCTATCGGTAGGTAACTTATACAACCAACCAATATGTACTTTCCCCTATAAGCCATGAAGTTAGAGATGAAATACAAAAGGGTGCTACAAAAGTAAATAAGTGCATATACACACCCTTCTCGGTAAATGACTCTTACATGAGCGGAACCACAAAAATTGCCACACATACTTACCCAACCTACCTAAATATACCCCTCCCGCATCCATGCAACATACCCCAGGGATGGCGACCCAGGTTAGAGGGTCCATGGAGGGATACAATCCCACATACAAAATTCTCTTAAAAAGTCATTTAGTGACATAGTCATTAGGCCAAAAGTCCAAAACATGGGTTCAGCCCGAATAGTATATCTCGGTAGAAACTAAGTCCAGCCATTTAGGCAAAACTACAAAGCTTAGAAAAAAACAATTATTTCCATTTAGGCAATTCCCAAAAGTCAAAGTGATAGTGAGAAAATAACCTTAGATGGTGTGAGAAAATAGCTCCATACTTCTTATGAGTGCATTCATGAAAAGTATAGGTATGTATATATATATATATATATATATAATTAGTTTTTGACTAATACACTTTCAAAATCAATTTACCTATTTAAAATATTTACTTCATGCCCGTAAAGTAGAATAAAAAATTAGGCTAAGATGGTCTGAGGTTCTAACTGAAACTTAGGATGGCTGTCAAGCCCTATTTATAAGGTATATCCACTCCTAGCCCAACTACAGCCTCGAGTCACGAATAATCATACCAACGATGTCTCAACTATTAATATGGCACCCGTTAAGGCCAAAGTACTCACCCATACAAGGAAAGATACAGAAGTATTATAGCTTGGTATAATACAACTCACTTACAAGCTCGCACCAGGATAGGCATGATATCTTCACACAAGACGTCTAATTACCCAGCAAAGTCGTATCCGTCTAGGTACAATATCATCAAATGAGGGAGACAATTATCCAGTATGGCATACTTGGTAGTCTATGGCCTAAAGGTACATACATGCCCAAATCACACATATATCTCTGTTAAAGTAAAGAATAATTGGCCTACCTAGATCGTCTCTAAAACTACCAACCTATATCAGGGGTTAGCTACTAAACTCTAATGACTAGTATAATCCCCTCCCAAACCTTACTGCGTTCCATAATCAGCGTATAACAATATGCACAAAAGGTGTTACTCCTCCCCCAACAACATACATTCCAAAGTCAGCATATAACATGCAGGTAGAGCAATATTGCCCTAGGGTAGGTAATTAATCTACAAGTCATCTAAATAGTTCATAGGCCTAGAGAATAAGCATATCAGGGCCTGACTAGAAATCCTAGCATCGAGTTTGCACTATACCATGCATATACTATACTAATACCCAGTATGAAGAAAGTAGACCGAAGCCTACCTGGATTTTGGGGATGTACTCGAGAAGCATACTTAAATATCTAAAAATCAAATACAAAGCTCGAAATCACATGAGGCTAAAAAAATACAACCCACATCTCAATATGAGTAAAAAATGATCCATATTTCTATATAAATAGCGGGGTAAAAATTTAAGAATAAAACGAGTCTGTAAACCTTAACATCTCAAAAAAAATATCATTACCAACACGTAGAGCACGACTCATAAATCATATAGAACAAAATAAGGCTCAATTCAATGATAGAAATGGATGATATAATCCCAAAATGTTTGTATAATATAGAAAATAAAGAATTACCCGATAAAAATGATTATAGAACCACCTTAATGAGTTTCAACGGATTAAAACTTGGAAAAAGGCCCTCAAAGAAGCCTTATGAAGCTCCAATAATCATCATCCATGTAGAGAAATGAAGAGAAAACAAAAATAACTTCGAGATTAAGAAATATATACAAGCCACTGACTGACCAATAAAATGGTCATTTGATAAATTTATCGGCCATTGATAAATCGGTCATATGGAAGATAAATCGATTTCTAGGGCATTCCCCTGGCTGATTTATTAAAAAAATTTCAAACACACGATGAATGGAAATGAAATCTAATTATAACACTCCGTATATGAAATTATTATATAATCGACATTTCAAACTCTACGGAATCAACAAAAAGACAATTCGAGATCGTATCATCTGAGTAAGGCTAGAAAAAGCTATAATTGTAAATGAATTCAAACCTTAAAGCTGTCAGAAAGCCAATTTATCAGTACCAAAATTTCAATGACTTCGTGCAGTTACAAGAATGTTCTAAATGCATAGAAACTGCAGAAATCACGAAAACATCCCCGAAGGTCATCACACTATTAATATAACATATTTTAATTATAAAATAATTGCAAAAAAAAATTTCCAACAAAAATAATATTGCGCCAATTAAATAAATCACAACAATTTAAATTAATTGTTGCTATCTCACTGAATATTTTACAACAATTATATTTTATTGTTACTAATACATTTAATTTAGAAATCACTTTTACAGAGAGTAACCTGATTTTTTATTTTCATGTTTTCCTCCAAAATTTCAAGACGAGGCAAAGGATACAATATTTAGTTCTTCCAAAATTTTAGCACTTCTCTCAATCCTACCTAAAATTTCAACAATGCAGTTGAAAAGGTTTTCTCTTTATGGATTGCTACTCTGAAGTTTGGTTCCTCTAAATTACATCGCTGTAGTTTACCAAATGATGGTTACTGTAGTTTGCCAAATGTTGGTATTTGCAGCAAAGGGTACTATATTTTGTTCTCCCCAAATTTGGTTGTTTCTTCTACCTTCTTCCCAAAGTTTGGTAAATTATCTCTTATGATTTAGTCTCTACCAAAGGTTGATAAAATAATATGATATTCCCAGTTCTTATATTTATTAATGGTCTTCTTCAATATTCATTTTCCAATAAGAGTTGTTTGTTTAAGCGATTCATTCCGTTGAATTCATCAATTTTCTTCTTAGGAATATAACGAAAATAAATAATTGAGTTTCAAATTGATCTTTGTGATGTTGTTTTTGAGTACCTAATTCCAAAATTCCCAGAATTCATTTTATTGTGTAGCTTTATTAATCATTATTTATTCTAGTACTTATGTGGTTTCAATGGTTCTGGTTTTTTCGTGGTCTTCGACGTGCATAGACCGGCCTTCTCTGACATTTTGCGAACCCACATTGGCACGCTGCTTGGTATATATCAATTGTACACTACTTCAGCTACTTGAAAACTTGCTTTTTATATATGAGAATAAGGTGTGAAATCATTTGTAATGCATGTGGATAGTGATCAAGAGTGAACATTTTATCATTTAAGGAAGAAAAGATGTGTTTTTACTTTGATTAGACTTGATGGTCTATTTCTCAAATTATTTATATGTGATGTGTTAAGTATATGACATAATCATCTTGTGTTGTTATAAAAATTAAAGTCATTTCAAACTTTTAGAAATCACTTACAGATTGTGGTGTTTTTTGAAGGACCTCCATTTAATTGGGGAAAAATATTAGTCCTATTGAAGAGTGGAGAGGGAACGAATGCTGATAAATATTTTTATTAACTTCAGTTAATGTGAAGTTAAGTGGCATAGTCATCTTATGTTGAGTACATCAGTGGAGATAGAGAGGAGTAAGGGCGTGTATCCGAACCCCAGGAAATTATATATAGTGTATCCATTGTAGATGATAAAAAATTATTTGTAAAATACATTATCTCAGTCACTAATTTAGTACGACTCTTATAATTAACTATTAACCTTGTTGTGTTTGGTTTAGTTTAGGTAATGATAAAAGTTTGTTTCCTGTCAAAATAAAGAACGTATAGAAGTTACCATTATGGTATTGCATCATGTATTTGAGTGATTTTTGGTCAGTCTGTGGATAGAGCAATGGCATATATGTCAACATTTTCTCAAGCGTCTACATATATTTCATCTTTTCTTTGACTTTTATCCTCAATCAATAAGCTATTTTATCCTCTACCCCTTACTAACTTTTAATTTCATACTATCATATTTTATGTTATAACAAAACTAATGATTCTTCTAGAAAAGTTCTTTCAAGAGAACAAAAGTACTGAATAAAATAATGTGACAAAACATTTCTAACAGAATTCCAAATTAACAGAATAAGGAAATTGCAAATAAAAAAGACTCATGTTTTTTCTCTTAAAATCTAGTGAGAATAACTATATATGCCATGTTCCTAAGACTTCATGTGATTAGATAACATATACACAATTGTGTAATGTATCTCAGACGGAGTTAAGTGTTATTGAAAAGAACAAAGCTTTGGGTAAGTTTTGGTTTTTAGTTAGGTATGTGTCAAATCTATCAATTTATAGAAGCCTCATAGCTACATGTTTTTTTGGAGTTCCACCACTTTCTTTAATTTCGATACCACATTGAAACAATGGCTTCCAAATTTCATCCCATTATACGGTTTCATTTAATACCGATATAAATTTATATTATCTTCATGGTGATCTATTGATCATGGGTTTGGGCCGTAAAATCAGTTACACTAATGTTTTGTATCAAGATAGGTTATCTAAATCACACCACCCTTTTGGAGTGTGTTTCAACTCTCCCAACCCTGTGTGAACGTGGATAAGACTAAATTGGCTCTATATAGTTACCTATATATGTCTAAGGAGTGAAATATTCTTTTTTTTCTCTCTTTTACATGGTCTTTACCCAACTCTAAAGTATATTGTTCATGTTATATGGTGAGGTACCTAATTAAACTCATTGGAGATCAACGTATTGTGGGGATGTTATTGTATGATGAGATTTGGTGCTTTCATTCTTTATCAACCTATGCTTCTAATGGTGATAAAATCATATGTCTAAGGTTGCACTGTTGCACCCGCCAAATCAAAATTGAATCACAATATCAAAAATAGTCAAATTTAATGAAATACTCACCTGGTAAACATAAGAATGTCAATTATATATCTGAAAGATAAAAAATATAAGAGCAAATGGATCGCCAATTTGAGACTAACAATGATGTGTAAGAAGTGACTAACTACTCTTTGAAACAGTATGGTTGTATCAATAGTTATTATTGTAGAAATACTTATTGAATCACATTACATTTGTATCAGAATTTTTTTGAATAATATCGTTGTTACTTTATCATCTTCATTTACTTTCTATAACAATCCCAAAATTTTCTCCGCAATATCCTCCTTTACTCGACTTCAACTAGAATTCCATCTTCATCAACTCACGACTTCATAATTATTACTATGCTTAGAAAGAAGAGTTCACTCCAGTAAAATCTATAAAGGAGCTTTAAACTCACGTTTCAATATTCATTTTATTTGCAAAAGCATTTTGTTTCAAGGAGTGATATCTCTCTTTTTTTGCTAACCTGATTTAAATGACTATTTTGGTTTGAAGAATCAAATTTGATTTCTCTATTGTTCCTATATTTGTCTTCTATGTCTTTGAGCTTTTGGATCCATTCTGTGCTTTGGTGTTTCAAACTGTTCTATAAAATAAGAGTCTATTTGAACCTCATTAACTTTAGCTCCTATTTCTTGCAAGTCATAGACTTGTATTTGATTATGTGATGTTTGTTGTCTCAAGGATAATGAACTTGAATCTAGCCCTCTCTTTTCAAAGCCTTGTTGTCTAAAGCAGCATGAAATATGTTAAATAATTTGTCGTTTAGCCTATCTGAATGACAATCTTAGTTTACTATGTCCATTAAGTGACTTGTATATTTGGTTTTTTCTATTTCAATTTTCTAGAACATATCATACTTATGGAATGGATGGTATGCTTAGTTGGTTTACCTATATTAGTCTGCCAATTTTTCACAGATCCTAAGACTTGATAACCTACTATTTTTGCTCATCTATTTAAGGTCATCTTCCCCAAGGCTAATAGGTATGAATTTTGAGTCTTCGAGCCTAAACAAGACATGTTAGGAAAATTATATACTTGTCTTAGTTTTAGCAATTCTTACCCATTTTTATTAATTTAATTCAACTTATATTTTGAAAGAAGTAGGGTGGTAGACTACCAGGTACTAGAACATTGTCCTGCTTATATTTTTTGTTTTAATTATGACCAATCTACCACCAAGTCTTAGTTTTATTTTATAAAACATGTAACTGCTAATATTATGAAGAATGAGAATAAGACTTTCTGTTTTCTGGATAATTTACTTGAGAGGTGCCAAGAGAACAATCAGAGCACCTAATGCATATTGACCTAGCCTGATCAAGATTTCTAGTCCTAGGAAGTTCTCTAGAAATATACAAACATAAAGATGCTGGTTAAAACTGGTAAAGTAAAATGCAACTCACAGAAAATTGTACCTAAGATGACATCTCCTTCCTCCTTTTGAACATATTGCATCTTCTGCCTATTTAGAAACATTCGTACTCATTTTTAAAGATTGGATGACACAGGAAATCCCTTCTCCCTATTCTATCAGAAATGACAATGACCTGCTAAATATAATAAAAGAGGAATAGATGTAAAAATTAGCATCGAATAAGTATTGGTCTTTAAAGTACTTTTTGGTATTTATTTTAGCTTTTTATAATGATAAGTCATTCTCTAACGTTTTCTTTCTTTTTTTTCCGAGTAAATATTTATATAGTTTTATATTTATTGATTAGAAGTTCCCTATAGGTAGGTATATAGTGTACAAAAGTTGGATACTTATTAGGAATAGGATGTTACCACAATACTTAAATGGTGTAGATCAATTTTTGAACTTTGCATTTTCCAATCTTGTAGTTTGAGTAAGAATTCGATGTTCGTGCATTAAATGTAGTAATGTGCTTTGGAAAATACAATATAAGTTAAAACAGATTGACGTAGATGGGGAATAAATCAAACTTATAAAAGGTGGATTTATCCTGGTGAGTCAGATTTATTTTCAGATGATGAAACAAATATTAGTGAAGATTCAAATTTAGAAAATGATGATGCTCTCACTTTATATTGCATGATATACATTGTGATGTTTTAAATAATAGTTGCGATTTTGATGAGACAACTGAGTCTGGGCATGAAGAGTCTTACACATAAGCTAAGAGTTTCTATAATTGTTATTAAAGGATGCAGAAGAGTAATTGTAGCCAAATTGTAAAAATTCTCCAAAGTCTCTTTTATAATGAGTCTTTCTCAAATGAAACATATGCACAGATAGAGTAATACTTCATTTGACTCTTTATTGAAATTATTAGGTGATGTTTTAGCCAAAGAAGTTGTTATCCCGAACTGTATTAAAGAATTTCAAAAGATAATAAAATATTTGGGTTTAGACTATTTGAAGATAGATGCATGTATTAGTAATTGCATTTTATATAGAAAGGAATATGCGGATCTTAAAAAGATCCCTATATGTGGTGAATAAAGATGGACAATAAGGAAAGGATATGATGCAAATAATGAGGTTGCTTCGAGTAGTTTGAATAAGAAAAAAAAATGAATTTCTAGAAATAATTTTAGATACATTCCTTTAATACCAAGTTAAAATGATTCTTATGAAAAAAGGAACTGCAGAAGAAATGGGGTGGCAGAAAAATAAATGATTTGATCATGGAGTATTACGACATCCAACCGGCTCATTAGCATTAAAACATTTTAATGAAAAACATTTGAATTTCTGATCCTTGTAGTGTAAGACTTGGACTTACTTCAGATGATTTTAATCCTTTTGGTTCTATGAGTAATTCTTATATCATAAGGCCAGTTATCTTGATTCCATATAATTTCCCCCTTGGATATGCACGAAACTATCTAATATTTTGTTATCCTTACTTATTTCTGAACCAAAAAACCTCGTTGTGGATATTGATGTGTATCTCCAACCCTTATTTGATGATTTTAAAATCTTATGAGGGGTGGAATTGAAACTTGTGATACTTTTATGAAAAAAAATTCAATTACGTGCTTTTTTATTGTGGACAATTAATGATTTTCCTGCTTACGATATTTTGTCTTGTTGGAGCTCTAAAGGTAAACTAGTTTTTTCAGTTTGTCAGGTATATAATTGTTCCATTTATTTGAAACATGGTCTAAGCCTATACTATATGGGTCATCATAGATTTTTGGAGATGAATCATCCTTATCATCGGAATAAAAGTTATTTTGATAGCACAAAGGAAGAAGGACTTGCACTACAAGCTTTGAGTGATGAGGATTTGCTTGTGCAACTTAATACCTCATCACAAGGGTTAGTCGATAGCAACACAAGAAAAAAAATGAGATATTGAAATACATGATAATTGGAAAAAGAAAAGTATATTTTTTGAACTCCCATATTGGAGGACTTTATTGTTGAAACATAATTTGGATGCAATGCACATTGAGAAAATATTAGTGAAAGTGTGTTAGGACATAGTTAGATATTGAAGGTTTTGTTCTAGTAGGATTGTTGGTTTATGTACTGGAGTTCTCTTTCTTATTGCATATTGGTTTTTTGAAACTCAATTCATTTGTAGTTAAAGAGTTGACTTGAGTCAGCCTATGGTGATCTTAGTGTCGAATTAAAAATTCAATGTTTTTATCAACTCCAAAATGTTGAATTTGGGCAGGTAGGGTTATTGGTACGCTTCCCAGGGTGTTCGGACTTATTTTAGAGGTCTGATTATGTCTTAACTTTCTTGGCTCTTGTAAATTCCTTATACTCCAGCCTCTATTTTTCTCAAACAACCTCATATATTCATTTCATTAGTTCGATTGAGTCAGGAATATCATTTCCATTCAATTTACACATTTGGTTTTTCATAGATAGACTCTATTTGCGTTCCAAGCCTTTTTTTGAAGTTTTTAGAATTGTTGACAAATGTTCTATAGACATGACCAATTTATCGATATTCAAATGATAAATTGGTGGCCGGATAGTAGGCTATTTGGTCAATAAATTGACCATGGCCGATATATCAGCCACTTGTGCCTTTAAATACCAACTCATTTTCTTCACATTTGTGAACTCCAAAAACCTTAAAATTTCTCTCATTTTCTCTATTTCGAGTTAATTCTTGCTGGGGATTATTTTTGGAAGCTTTGTGGTATTATCAGGAGCGTTAATTGGTCACTTATACCAAGTAAATTTCTTAAAATCCTCACTTTTGATTCTTTTTACAAAACTCTGCTTACATAAACTTTATGGGCTCATTTCTCCTTCATCTTTCATCAAATTGAGCACAATTGTACCAAAGCATTCCCTGATATGGGCTTTATACATTGATGAGTATTATTTATTTATTGGGTTGCTAGGCCTATGAGCTAGTTTTTATCCCGTATTCCAACCCAGTTACTCCTATAACAATATGGGTCTCATTTTACTCGTCTTGACACATAGATTCTTATTTTTCTAGTTTCGTGCAACTCCATGCTTGTTTGTGGTTTTTTAGATTTTAGGTGCACATATCGAAATCGTATTTATTTCCCAGGTAGGCTGCGTCTTACTTTTTTGACTGGGTATTAGAAATGGATATGTATTGTAAATGGCTAGCTTGGGGTGGTTTTTCTATCATGATTCCTGTAACTGAAATTATTTTTACCTATCTCCTCGTTTTATCGATTTTCTTCTACTTCTTCTATCCCTGGACTATATAGAACCTCTTATACATGTTTTGACATGAGACTCAGGACCGTAGTATAGTTGGGAAGAAGGAATAATTTAGTGGTTGATCTTAGTATCTATCCCCCAATTATAGCAAGTGGACTAGTGGCCGATCTAGGATCTAGTCTACTGTTGTGTTATTTGCGAGCATGCATTGTGGTTGTGCTTGTATAGCTGGTTCTTTTTGGATCTTGGGGTAACAACTATATCATAACTTTGGGATTTCATCAGACTATAGTTGGAAGAGCCATTCCAACTTATATGTATACTTTCTACGACCACTCTGTGGTATGGAGCCATTTTCCTAAATAGAACTTGAACCAGCTTATCTAAATTAGAAACTAGATTTTGAATACTATATGTATACCTTCTGCACTTGTTAGGAAGTACAGAGCTCTTTTATCATGATATTTGTATTATTTTGTGAACTTTTACAGAGGCTTGGGGTTGGCCTTTATAGAGGTACTTGAGTTTTTACTGAGATCTCTTATATGGGCCGAGTTCAAGTTATTGGCATCCTTTCCCATTGTTCTTACCCTTATGTGGATATTATGAGGTTCTTTTGCATATGGGATCGATATTCCTCCGGAGGCTCTACCGACCTGGGTCACTATGCGTTGGGTGCTATGCATATCTTGGGGGAGGGGTATACAGGGGGAGTAAGGGTATACATACATGCCTCTTATGTGTCCCTTTTTTGTCAGGAATATCCCTGGGAAGGTACGTGCTGGCACTTGATTTACTTTCTCAGCACCCCATTGCATTGCATTCTTCGTGCTTGGTTGTAGTGTTTGGGCTTATGAGGGGATTCTCATGGGTTTTTGATAACTATTTGTGCCTGCCGGTGAGGTAGGGCATCAAGTAGGTTTTGTTTACTTATATAGATTATTGTATGTCCCACTAGTAGTATAGGATACCAGGCAGGGTTCCATTTGTTGCACTTTTGATATCTTTATTTCTTTTTGTACCTTATCTGTTGTTAGTATCATCTACATACATTTTATGACTTCTTGATTACTTCATTATACTTGCCTATTCACGATTATTGTGCTGGATCTCCATGTACGTGTTATGTGGCCTTCTAACTATTCGTGCTTACTTGTAGTAGATGTTTTATCTCCTTATCTCTTTATACTTATATGTGTTGACTTGTCATGTTTATATGCTCTCTCTACCTTATGTCTACTTTGGTTTTTCCCATTCGACCTATGATTCCTACTGAGTACCCATGTTTTGGTACTCATACTACACTTTTGCATCTTTTCGTGGTGTAGGTCCCGGTATGAGTTACCAGGGAGGACGTGGTGGTGCAGGATAGGTTGGACCATATTTTTGGAGATACGGTAAGCACTTGACGTTCAAGCTGGGTGATTTTCCCTTTGATGATGAGTTGTCCTATTTTGGCTCAGGATAGCTAGCTTTTGTATCATTTGCCCCCTTTGGGTTATATTATTTTTGATTCTCTGATGTGTAGATGATCTAAATCCACAATACCAGGTTTTGGGGGTTCCTTATGTATGTATATATCGTTGCTCTTTCACCTATTGTACTTTACTTTCCCTTTTCTTCATCTCTTTTCCTTTCTTCTGCTAGTCTGGTTACCGGCCCATTGCTCTGGGATGGATTTAGGCTTGTCTACTAGCGGAATGTAGATACCATCACAACCCAATTTTTGAGTCATGAGAACTATTCAATTTAAACATGTTTCATAAATGGGTTTAAAACCATATAAAAATAATTAACTTGACACTTTCAATAATCATCTCATGTTTCAAAACAAACTTTGAAAAACAATATTTAATTTGTGCTTCAAGACTTCTTTCAAATAATATTTAATTTGTGCTTCAAGACTTCTTTCATGCCTTCACTTGAAAACAATTCTTAACTTATAATTCAAAGCCTTTTTTCTTTCTTTTACTTCACTTTCAAAATTATTCTAACTCAGAGGACTTTTATAATTAAATAATCATCATGAAAACTTCATAATTATAACTCAAAAACATCGTATACATCATCAGTTTAGGAAATCATTGTTTATAGAATTAAATAATAACCCTAACACGCTTCAACATCTTCAACTCCTTATTTAAAAAAAGAGTTTTGGTTATAAGGATGAAAGGAGCCCTTGAGGAAATCCCTCATACCACAATTGAAGAACTTTGATGGAGGAAAATGGATGAAAATTTATTGCAATATGAACTCTTGCCCTAAATTTCTTTTTGAGTCAACTTTGGGAGAAGAAACCCTTAGCTTGGTAGGCTATGTAAAGAATGAATGAATTAGGTCCTTAGGTATTTATATTAAGTCCTTTAGAATTCAAAATGACAAGGGATGGGGTTAAAAGAAGGTGAGAAGTTACAATTATTCCTTAAGAAACATGATTGATAAATCATCTGTTAGGAGTTCACGAGTGGAGCTACGAGTCATAGTGTCGCGAACCGATTTCAAGGATCATGTGACACCTACTATACAACCAGTAGGAGAACCAAATCCCCTAGTCCGAAGCCTAAGCGGAGGACTACTACATTAAATGCGGAAGAATATCAAAAGTTACGAGGAAATAATAAAAATTTGCGTAATTGTTTAAGAATAAAATAACCACCCAAAATCCGGTATTAGTGTCAAACGAACCACTAAGTACAGAATGATAAAATAGAAATAAATGTAGTATCAAGATATCTTTGAAATATGATGGAGATCAATCAAACATAAGTCCGAAGAAAAGTAGGAACAAGCTAGATGCCAAGATCACCCTGAATCTCCGATGTAAATAAGATCCGAACGAACATCTGTCTGTATATCACGAGCCGAAACTTGCACTTGAATCTGCACATGTGCAAGTGTAGTATGAGTATAAGCTATCAAAGAAACCCGTACCCAGTAGGCTTCGAGGGCCCACTAAGCACATAACAATAATAAAAGCAGTAAATAATAGAGTACAAGAAGAAGGGTCACAGAAGCAATTAGTACAATAAAGGTGTCACGACCCGATTTCTCAAGTCATGATGGCACCTACTATACCCAAGTAAGAGAACCAAACCCCGTAGTCCA
>JBDJHY010924110.1:0-14715 GCA_039654485.1 Withania somnifera
AGCTAACTTTAAGTAACAGGAACCATATCAATCAGATGCCAAAATATAAATATCAACATGGAATGGATGAAAGAACGATACAGGGTTATAATACCACTAACCAACCCACAGATGCTATTTAATACAATTATTAAAGCATAAGCCCGGAGATAGCCACATAGAGCCTACCTGTCATCTGACGATCAAGCGTTGCAAGTTCATGAATAGTACTTCGACTGATATAAATTGATCTCCAAATGATCTAATACTTTTGTAAGAGTATCTTATATGTTAATACGAGTCTAACGATATATTTTATGCTAAATTCCAGACTTTTCCTTAACGAAATTGCAGGGGCCGCTCGCCAGAATAGAAAATAAACTTCACTACGGGGTTCCCAATGTTACCAGAAACCCATGCTCTATAATTGAGCATAATTTGAGTGCGAAAAGGGATTCAAAGTAGCCCAGACATATTTGACCCTAACGGGGTCAAAGATTCAATTTTTATGGGTTTAACGTTGGAAATTTTATGTATAATTGATACTAGAAGCAATGTATCCTCAAATAACGAAGAATTACACAAAAATATACGAACTATGGCATGATTATATCAATTTCAACCCTTGGAGCCATTAATGGTTGAAAATAAGAATTTTAAGAATAAAAAGAGACTAGAACTTACCCAAAACATGTGAAAATCGAAGGAAAATGATATGAGGATTTTTCTTGACCTTGGAATGCCATTTGGGGGAGATGTTTACTCAAAAATGAGTTGAAACATAATATGTTTACAGAAATAACAAGTTGGGGTCGTTTAGGAAAATACATCCTTCTAGTTACCTTACTCATCACGATTGTGTGGACTTACTACGCAATCACGTTGAGTAATGGAGAATGGTCATCGTGGTCTCGTGAGGTGTCTCGCGATCGCGTAGAGTAGACTAACTTGTACTCATCATGATATGAGACAGCCTTGAGATCACGTATCACAATAACACAACGAAGTGTGATCGCGTAAGAGCCTACCGCGATTGCATGGAAGCAATTTACCTACACCAATTACAGGTTTTGACAGCAAAACCAAGGGAAGAAATATGCTCTGAATCACCACTCGAAATGCATTCGGAGTTCGATTTATGCAAACAAAATATGTACGCACACCTAAAATGATTCTGGACTCAACGGCGCAGGAGAAATCGGAATCCAAGGTCATTTTGGATAAATGTTGACCAAGTCAACAATTAAGCTAAATTTCAAGACTTCCCATCAATACCTCAAAAATGCAACGGCACGTCCAGAAATTAAACTAACACCTCCACTAGCCTAAAATCATCATTCCGGAGCTGTTGGAATCATCAGAATTCCAATTTGACATTCCGAACATCAAAATACCACCCAAGTTCCACTTTAGGCCTAAACTCAACTAAAATCCACAAATTGCATAAATTGCAAACGAAAACTCCAAAATGCAAACTTAAGGTCAATCTTGACTTTTTTTGGAATTTTGGAGCTAACACAACTTTTAAAATTTAATTTGAGCTCATCTTGAAGGAAACTTGACTTTGGTCAATGAGTACTTAGTTTTAGGCTATAAAACAAGCAATTTGAGATATTTCTCAACCGAGTCGCCAGGGATCCGAACTACCGATTCCAGCAAGTCATAAATAACTTGAGGAAACTATCAAAAGGATCTAAAATGTAAAACATCGTGTATTTATCATAAATATCGATGAGGATCATTACACATCGAAGCATGTGTCTGAATCCTTGATTTATGAGAGACAAACCCTCATCCTTAATCTCGTCCATCTCTTCCTTAATTTTAGAAGTCATAACATGGAATGAAATTTTTTTCTTTTTTTATTCTTTAGTATACCTGTTTGTGTGATTTTGTTCATAGGCCATAAGATTACCTCGACGTTCATCATAAGTCATCTTATACAAATCTCCATCTTCTAATACACTAAACTTAGTTTCCCAGGCTTTTGCAAAGCTTTTGACAAGCTTCCTGACTTGCAATCCATTTGAGTAAATGATTTCAAGAGATTTAAGCCCCCAGACTATCTTGATGAATCTGTAAAACATCGCCTCCACATTTCCATCATCATTCATCTTGAATAGTTCATATTCATTTACCAATGCACTAATTCTTACTTCTTTTACTTGGCTTGTGACTTCATATGTAACCTTCAAATTTTCGCACATTTCTCTGGATATGGCACAAGTTGAGATCTTGTCATATTTCGATCCACTTACTACATAATAAAGCAAACTTATGGATTTAGCATTATTTTGTAATACTTATTGTTGTTCTTTCGTGACACCGAAGGTTTCTAGATCTATGCTGCTAGAGGACTCCTTGTATTTTTCAACTCAGGTATTATCTTTGGTCACTTTTTAATTGCCACCCAAGCCTGATAATCATGTGATTGTACAAAGATTCTGAATTCTTCTATCTAATAGGAGTAGTGTTGTCTATTAAAGTAGATATTGATGTTTGATGAGTGACCGTCCCGTAGAATAACTTTAAAATGATAGTTTTCATCTGATTTTTTTCTCACGTGTTGTTAGGTGACTTTTAGTGATAACATTCTTTAATATGATTTGAAACTTAAAAGTGAGGAGGGTGAACTGAAACTTTCTTTTGATAGTCGACTTATTCTATGAAATAGTCAATTCATCTGTAAGTTAGTTCCAACAAAATTTCAAAGTAGTTTAAGGTATAGATATGTAAATAAATAGAGAAAGAATTCTTATACTGGTTTGTGTCATCGATGTGGTGTCTAGTCTAGTCCCTGTGGGTTTCAAGGATCTTCTTTAAGATTTTGAATATAAACAGTTACAACGAGTTATACTTTCTCCTTTAAACTTGTATGGCACAACCTCGACTTATATAACTGTTACTAACTCAATTTCTTTTCTTTTCTTTACAAAATGTAATTTCCTAATCTACTACACTATTTTATGAAAGATAATGATAGAACAAGCAATTGTTCAAGTAAAAATGTATGGTTTTTTTCTCAGTGTTGGGGTGTCTTTTTATAGTCTTCAATGTTATTGTTCACATTTTGACGAATAAAAACACAAAAAAATCATCAATTGTATTTTATGAAAGGTTGTTTCTCATTAAGATGCATAGGATCCTCTACTTTACTTGGAAGAAACTATTTATTAAAGTGTTCACAAAGACTATAAAAGAAGCCAAAAACCTCTAAATACAAAGAAAAATTAATTCGATTACTCTTTGAGAAAAGAGAAGGATCAAATATGTTAACAACTAAAACCGACCGTACAAAGAATGTGTTTACGTTTACTCTGGAGACAAAAAAGATCTTCCTTTAAAGAAAGTAAATGGTTGTATAAAAGAAAATGGTCTGTTGAATAAGATTGTTTAAAAATGTCTGGAATATCTTGAAAATAATCTAACCTCTTGATTGCTTTCAAAGATCAATTCCCTTGGGTTGTTCCAACGGCTAGTTCTCACATCTATATAAAAAACTAGTCTTCAAGAGGATATGTATGTTCTATAAGACCTCAACTATTTCTTTCTTTTCTCTACTTTTAATAAGCATTGTAATACCTATTATTCTATTGTGTATACAAAAAAAAGAGGGGGTGGGAGGGGGGGGAAACTCGAGTGAGGCATAGCATAAACAATTAAATAGTTTATGTTGAGTTCTTATATAAGCTCAGTAAGATCTAAAGTATACACTTAGGTACCGTGAAGGCTCAATAGGATTGTGATATTGAGTTCTTGTGTAGGATCAATTATTTTGTAATCATTTTGTTACTAAGTTTTGTATAAATTCAGTTAGTGTGTAAATTGATCAAAATAGTGAAATTCTCTTGCAATTGAAGAGGACTGACTTAAGGCTCATATTGAGCCCCTACTAGTATAAGAATAACGTGTGTTGATTTTCTTTTCTACACTGTATTTATATTGGATATTCATAAAAATACAGTAATAGACGACTCAGTTTGTGTGAAAGACAACTAAAGGAATAAAAAATTGCAATTCACCCCTCTCCTCTCTTGCATTTTCATTCAACTCCTCCAATTTAAGCAGTTCTGAAGGGAAACCCAAGAAAATTATCTTCTATTCAAGAAGTTGTATGATTACTTTATTTTGGGACTTAATATTGTAGTACGTATATATCAGATATGTCCATACTAAGTAGTGAAGTTTCTCACTTCATTCTTATGTCATCTCTTAATTTCAGCAGTGAGTGGATCATCTTTCCTTGTTGGTTGTCCTTAATTATCTTCTGTTAGACATTGCTCGTTGATTCTCAAATCTTCTTTCCTTGTGAAGCCTTTTTGACTTGTGGTTATCTACTTGTATTGACCGTTACTCTTTAAATTTGAATCTCTTGTCTTCCTTGATTTGTGGCTTATGATTTATGAAGACAAGATAGGCTTTCTTATTTGATTTAATTCATTAATCCTTGATTAATTCTCTTTTGGATTTGTATAGATCGCTCCAGCTAGATTGATTAGCTACTTGTTTTTTATCCTTCCTTCCAGTTCAATTGTGATTAGTAAAATAAGCACATAAGATTTAGGGGCTAACACATTTAGCTAAAAAAATTAAAAAATATTTTCTCTAAAAAAATAAGTTCCTTCAAAATAAAAAAATTGACTTTCTAAATAAAAATAGTAAAAACAAGTTAGTAACATTCCGTATCACTCTCAAAATCACCTACTGCATCCACCATCCACCACCGTCTAATTTATTTTTGTTTTTTGCTTAACCCCTCCCAGCTCAATCACCAACCCCTGCCCCCAAGCCCAAAAAACAAAAAATTAGATTCTTTTGAAAAATATAAAATTTCTTCTACCCCATCCAACACCCCTCTACTGCACCCCCACTTATCCAACCCTATATCCATCCCCACCTACCCCATTTCTAGGCCCAAAATTTTAATTTTTTTAGAAAAAAATTCTATCCCACCGCCAACCCAACCCACCACATCCCCACTACCCCTGTCCCTCCCCTTCCCCAAATTTATTTATTTAATGATTCTACTCAATCCCTACTCCACCAGCCCCATTTAACCCACCCCAAATTTTCTGCTCCAACCCCATTTCCACATCCACACCCCACCTGTCCTCTCACCTTTTTCATCACAATATTCATTACTCTATTCTACCCACTCTCATTATTTTGTGTTAAATATATACAAATACTTTTAAAAAAAAATTCTACTTGCATACCAAGCACAAGAAAATAAGGTTTTCATGGTTCTCCAAACACACTCTTAAAAGGAAAATATCATCTTTATGAAATCTGCTACCAACCATGAACCTCATAGTGAGACTTTTTTTTATAACGCCATTAATATGACAGACATTCTTTAAATTACAGTTTTCTTTTATTGAAGGAGCAACTTGTGTTGGTATAATAATATTTAATTATTTCTGCTCAATCTATGTTTTTCTAATAAAATTCTTCTAATAAGTAATGTTCAGCGCGGTATATACATGCAACACCCGTATGTTAAACAAATATGAAGAAATTTGGAAAAGCTCGGTGGCTAAATATCAGCAAAAAACCGAAGTAGTTTTTGAAATTGGATTAGTTACTCAAATTAGAAATACCAAATTAGGTATATGAAAACCCAAACCACCTATATATGGGATTATGTAGCCAACAGTTAGCTAATATCATGATACTAGAACTTGAAATCTATTCTTTTATTTTCTTTTCACGTATTTATATACATATTTTTTTAGAAAAACCTATACAATAAATGTTGCATGCACAAAATCTTGGCTAGTTTGTAGTCTATCCAGAACAAAACTTGTAGTTTAGTAGGAATTCGTATTCTGGTGTACAACAAAGGCGAGGTGAAATAACTCTCGGTTAAGATTTTTAACTATTCAACTTAATTTAGTCTTACAAATAAATTAAACTTGTGTTTTAAAATTTTTTAGCTAATTATATTTGACAAATAAAAAAAATTGCCTTTGTAAGTAACTTTTATCTATCACTATATAAAGAGCTAATTGCTCCCACAATAATACACATAACATAAACAAATTTAGTTCCAAATCTGGGAGCACCAACAAAGTTGGGGCAATGGCCCCTTCTTGTATATGTTTATTCTTTTTGTTTAACTATAACTAGTGTTACGGCTGAAAATATATTTTATCCTTTTGGACCTAACATACTAAAGCCACCACCTCTTGGGTCATAGTTGTGGCTGTTGGATATTTAGTTAGTGTGAATGAAAAAGAAAGATTGATTGAAAAGTCAAGTTAAGAGAGTATTTATACCACATTAGTAGTTAAGAGGGAAGGGTGACACTTTATATATGAAAGTGCTTCTTGTAGGTTTGTAAAATATTGGCCAACCTATACCCCATGGTACAACCTCGCGTGTGTGCGCACAGGGGGGTACAAATCTAAGGTTGTGTGGAAGCCAAATTAGCTAGCTTGGGGCCTGATAATGGATACATGAATTTTGACTTTTATGCACATTAATATGATTTATTCAAATTCCTCTTCGGTTCGCAGGTGAAGTTGTTTAAGTGAAAAACAAGCTTCACGTTTTTTGTTGTATCCTAGGAGACAGACGCTATTGATAAACCTCTAGCACTATCGGTTAGGGGCGAATCTGTTTTAAGAAAATTGTGTTGAACACAAGACTCAGAATTTCGTATTATCTGTTTTGTTATCTTAGATAACAGTGGCCACTTAAATCACCTTCTACTCCTCATCCACCTTCATATTACTATATGTTTCCACCATCTCCACCAACATCTTCTCATCAACCTCATAACAATAAATCACCACCACTACCTAATTCATCTCTACTCCTGCCTCCAACAAAGTTTTCGCATCCACCTTAAAATATTTAATCACTACCACCTCCAACATCTTTATCTCCATTTCCACCACCACCTTCTCCACCATCTCTACCTCATAACAATAATTCACCACTGATATCTTCACCATCGCCACCACCTCTTTCTTATTATCACAAATCTCAGCCACCACCTCCATATTATCACATATCTCCACCACCTCCTTCATCATCTCCACCTCTCCCTTCTCTGTCTCCATCTCGACCTCTACCTCATAATAATAATTCGTTGCCACCATCTTCACCATATTTACCACCTTCTTCATATTATCACAAATCTCCTCCACCACCTTCTCAAACTCCAATGCCATCATCAAGTTTTTATCCTCCTCAATTACAGTATGAGTTATCACCATCTCCATCACCGTTATTATCCCCACTTCTATCTTCATTTTCATCACCACCACCAATTATCTCTCCTCACCCATCACAATACTACAAGTCACTGCCATCACCATCTCTATTTTTATCCCCATATCTATATCCACCTTTATCTCCCAATTATCTCTTTTATCTCCCTCGCTATCACAATTTTTATCTCTGTATATAGGACCACTATCTCCATATACATCACCTTTTAAATATCCCTCGCTACTTCCATCTCCAATACTATCTTCATCTCTATCACAACCTTCATCCCCATCTCCAATACTATCTTCATCTCTATCACAACCTTCATCTCCATTACCATATCTATCTCCTTGTCCATCATCATTACCTTATTTATCTCTCTTGCCACCTCCATCTCTATCACCATCTCCATATATATTTCAACCTCCATCCCCATCACAATTTCCATCTCTTACCCCAACTTCATCTTTTTTATATTGCCAATGCCATCTCTTTCTCCTTCTCAATCTCCCTTGCCATCTCCGCCTCAATCACTATCTCCATTTTTTTTCAACCTCCGTCTCCCTCATTCTCCTTGAATCCATTTTCACCTCATCTCTATCACCACCTTCATCTATATTGCAGTCTCCATCTCCATCACCTTCTCCATTGCAATCTTAATATCCATCAGCATATCGCCATCTTTATATTTATTATTGATTACATCCCCATCTTCATTTTTTTTGTTATCGCCTTCAATATTACCATCACCACCTGAATACTATAATTTACCACCCTAACATTTACAAACTCCATTGCCTCACAATTATAAATCACTTCCACTTTTATTATTATCCCCACATCCTCCATACTATTATGGTCCACCCCAGTTCTTTCTCTATCTCCATCGCCATCGCCACTATCATTATGTCCACATCCACCAAATTATAATAAGTCTCTGCCTCCACATTCTTACTACAGTGAATCTCCACCTCCTCCTTTTAAGTCTCTACATCCACCAACTCCTCACTATAATAAGTCTTCATCTCCACCATACTACAACAAGCCCTTACCTCCACCTTCATCATCTACACCACCTTCTTACTATAAGACATCTCCTCCACCTCCATTAAGTTCTCTACCCCCACCTTCACCATCTCCACCACCTCTTTATAGTAAGAAATCTTCTCCACCTCCTATAAATTCTCCACCTCCACCTTTACTATCTCCTCCACTTCCTGTAAAGTCCACCTCTTCCTTCACCATCTTCATCACCTCCTTATTAAAAGAAATCTCCTCCACCTCCTCTTTCACTATCTCCACCACCTCCTTACAATAAGACATCTCCTCCACCTCCATCTTTACTATCTTTGCCGCCTCCTTATTATAAGAAATCTCCTCCACCTTCTATAAAGTCTCTACCTTCTCCTTCACCATCTTCATCGCCTCCTTACTATAAAAAATCTCCCCTACATCCTCTTTCACCATCTCCACAACCTCCTTACTATAAGAAATCTTTTTCACTTCCTCTTAAGTCTCCACCTCCTCCTTCACTATCTCCATCGCCTCCTTACTATAAGAGATCTCCCCACCTCCTCTAGAGTCTCCACCTCATCCATATCATGTAAAGTCTCCACCACCTCCTTACTGGAAGAAGTCTCCTCCACCCCCTATAAAGTATTCACCACCTCCATATTACAACAAGTTTCCCCATTCACCTCAATCTTCTCCACCACCTCATTACTATAAGAAGTCTCCGCCACCACCTTCATCATATCCACCACCTCCTTTTTCATAAAAAAATCTCGTCCACCTCCTATGAAGTCCCTCCTCATCCGCCTAAATTCATTTTTCCACCATTGCCAAGTCTACCACCAATTCGATTTCCAAATCTACCTCCATTGCCAAGACTACCACCAATTAGAATTCCATTTCTACCACCAATCCGATTTCCATGACTACCATATCTTCATCCACCACCATTGAAATCTTATGATTATTATTACATATCACCTCCTTCACCATTGAACTAGTAACCAAGTTTTATAAGAATTGCAAGATTTAATTTGCTCCTTAGTCCGTTGGAACTTCACGATCAATTAGTGGTTGGCTATTGAGGGATTTGCTATTTGAGATCGTATGAATTTTCCTTTTATTAATAGCTTAACATATCAAGTTATCAATACAATAAGGATATGAAGATTGCTACTGTTGGAAGTTGTGATATTCATATGTATTACTTTTCTATGCTAAAGAATGAACATCTATGATATATTCAATGTTATTTATTTTCTCAACCTAATATTCAAGTCAATTCCTCTTATCTATCAATATTTGACTAGACATAGAACTAAGATTTTTAATCGGATTTGCATATTTCTTATAGTACAAGAACAAGTTAATTATAACTTTAGTTAAAAAGTTAGTTTGGAAGAGAAAAATTCTCGATTATATCTGATTTTAGCAACGAATCCAGCAATTAATAGAATTAACTCATCATTTTGTTGTTTCCCTTTTAATTTGTCGCATTTAATTTTTCTCAATATTTTATTATCTTAATTGAAGAGAAAACTACAAATTGAATGACTTATTTGAGAGTAGTAATAGAAGCTTGGAAGTCCGTGTAATCTTGGAAATTGAATGAAAATTGAACTGATAAGATTGAATATAAATTATCTAATGTAATGTTAGCTTTTGTGATGATAATGTGTGTCAATATTCTTAGCCTTGGCCTATTCATGGCAATCAGATCTGTTTATAATAGTCTTATCCATTAAGAATTGATTTTCATCGGTTAGGCCATAAATATGGCAATCACTTTTTGGGATTTTTCTTGACAAAATTTGTTTAGCTACACCAAGTTTTGTAAAAGAATTTTTGCAAGAAAACCTGTGAAATCTACCAAAAAGTGATATTTGGTCAAAATATAACTGTTAATTTCTTTTAAAATTTTAAAACTTACACCACAATTTTATATTTTATGAAGAAACTCATTGATTTATGACTCCAACTTATTATGTTTAAACTTTCTTCTGCGAAGAGATTTTCTAGAATATTTAAACATTAAATTAATGAATAGTTAGTTAATATTATTGTTATTACTATTATTGTTTTTGCACTTAAGAATCTTTGTTACTAATTGTAATATAATGAATTATAATAGCTGGTAATTCTATTATAGTTTTTATTAAAATATCAATGCTATTTTTCTTTGGATAATAGATTATCAAGTGAAAAGTACGTAACATAGGCCCTAAAAACAAAACTAATTATACGAAATTGCTTCTCCCCAAACTACTTTCAGCAGTACCAGTCATGGCAAAGTAATTCCGGCTGTTGCTCAGCGGCGATACGGACTCGACCCGATCTTCTTATTTTGTGCATGATGTCAGCGTGACCCCTATTCAATACAAGAAAATATGAAATTAGTTATAAAATTTATTGTTAATTTCTAACTAATTCACCCTTAAAATACTCTAACTAATTGAATTTTTCAATTAGTCATCGGTAATCTGTAGCTATGAGATTAGCATAAACTTTTTGTTATTTAGCTAATGTCCGTCGTTAATTCTTTATTTTTTAATAGTGATTATGAAATAGTCCTCCTTGATAGTCTTTTGATATATCATGATACCCTGTCAATATCACATTGGACTGAACTCCTTTCTTAAAGGAATAAACAAGAAAGTATTAAGAAAAAAATATTAAACTAGCTTATTTATTAAACTCTAAATTAGCAGAAGATATAATTTTATAAGTTTTTTTCTTTTGCTAATGAAAATAAAACTTAAATCTAAAATATGTCACTATTCTTGTGACCTTTTTTTTTTTAAAATGAAAATTAATGAAAATGATATAAAAAATTAAAAATCAAAATTAAATTTAAACTTTCTTTGTTGAAATTTTCTCTTACATTTTTTCTTTTGAAAGAATAAACAACCCTACTCTTCCTAGCAATTGATGCTATTTTTCTTTTGTTCGTTTTTTTTTCCCCTTACTTTGTTATTCGAAAAATATATAAAACACACCTAAACTATTAGAAAATTATTGTAACACATAGCGATTTTATGAGAGTGCTATGACCTCCTTAGACTATTTTTAGGTGAATTATTGATCCTTTTATCGATCACTAAATCACTCAAAATATAGGGAGTGCTTAGACGCGCTATCAATAAGATTAATATAATGTTAAATTGTCTTTCATTAACCTTATAATTTCTCTAAAAATCTCTAACTTTATCTTTACGATTATTGTCCCAATCACATATATCATTTCAATTTTTTATATTTTTCACTTTCAATATGTTGTTTCGAAGTTATTGCTTATACCTATGTTTACTTCATGGTCCAGCTAAGAAGTAAAGGCGATAATAATTCAATTACAAATAGTTCATGTAGTGTATAGGACCCGTGCAAAATTGATATGTGTTTCAATAATTTTCGCAATAGTTTAGGTATATTTTGAAATATTTTCCCTTTGTTATTCACATGTTAGCTCTTTTTTTTTCTTTTCTGTTGTTGAATCCTTCTTTGTTTTGCTTATCTTAATTTTTTTTCTTTTTTGGTTAGATCATCTGTTTTCTATCCATTTACTTTTAAAGATGAAATGAAATATAAAGATAAAGATATTATTTAATTATTTTTAATCTAATAATAATATAAAAATATTTATAAATAAATCACAACAATAATTAAGAATGATCCAGGAGTGTCACAGTGACAGATTATATCAATCCTTATGATACTATGCTAGTGTATCTATATACATTGTCATGGTATCATGAAGGTATGAAGTAACTTATTGAAGGACTAAATTAGACCCCCATGATACCATCACCTGGAGTACTCAACATATTGTGATGGTATCATGGAAGATCGAAAAACGTCTCATAAAAGGAGTGAGGTAGTCCTTTATTCCATGCTAGCATAGATATGTTGTGATGGTACCATGAAGACTGATGAGTGCCTTGCTAAAGTACCGAAGTAGACTCCCATGATAGCATCACAATACATAAATATAATGTGATGATATTATGAAGGAATGAAGAGTTTCTCATTGAAAGACTGAACTAGACCATCATGACATCATGTTATTATATAATATGATGTGATAGTATCGTGAGTGTCTCAGTGAAGGACCAAAAGTCCTTCATAATACCTTGTTAGTGTATAGATATACTATAATAGTACATTGACAAGTTTCTTATTAAAGGAATGAAGCAATCCTCCACATACTATGTTCATATATAAATATATATTGTGATGATATCTTTGAGGATGGGAAAGTGTGTTGTTGAAGGATGCTATCATGCTATTATATAGATATACTATGATAATCTACGTACGAGTGTCTCTTTGAAGGGCAAATGTAGTCTGCCATGATATCACGAAGGACAACATATAGCCCTCCATGATACCATGCCAATATATGAATATACTATGATGATTTATAGAGGATGAAGGAGTGTATCACTGAATGATGATACTTTACCAATATATAGATATGCTATGATGGTATAATGGTGGACTAAGAAATATCTCATTAAAGAATGATACAATGCTAGTATATGGATATATTATGATGGTATCATGAAAAACTTAGGAGTATCTTATTGAAGGATTGAAGCGGTCCTCTACGATACCATGCCAGCATAGAGATATTGAGAAGTGTCTTAATTAAGTGCTGAATTAGTACTAAATGATACTATGTCAATATATGTATATGTACACACACATCAATATATGTAAATGATACTATATCAATATATGTGTGTATGTGTGTGTTTGTGTGTATTATGGTGCTATCATGGCTTCCTTTTTTGAAACTGGCGAGATGCAGATATCGTAGCTGATGAACTAGCTAAGGATGGAGCCAATGCTAAAAACTTTTGTAGAAAAGGATGCATGCTGGCCCCACCAGACCTCTGTTGCTGGCATTGATCTGGATGATTAAATCTTGCCCTCTTGTTTTGCATTTCCCTCTCCTTAATCTTTTCCTCCTTCATTTATTGTGCATAAGTCATAATTCTGGAGATGTTCATATCCCCAATCAACATTGCAGTTTTACACTATTTCTTCACCAAATCATTAATGTTATTAATATACTTGCTCATCCTGGCCCTAGGATCAACAACCATCTCAGGAGCATACTTAGACAGTTGCGTGAACCTAAGACCATACCCCTTAATAAAGATTTAACCTTGAATGAGGTTTATGAACTCCGTGCCTTTGCTTCCCTCAGCTCTTTGGAAAATAACCTATCCTAAAAGGATTCAAAAAAACCTTCCAAGTAGCCGGAGAAACAAATTCACCCCTACAATCCTTTGACTTAGTGATCTAGAAGCTAGCCACATACTTAAGCTGATAAGATGCCAAATCGACTATCCATCCCTCGAATCTACATCACATTTAAGATCTTTACAACCTCATCTAGGAAATTCAAAGGATCCTCATCTATTTGAAATCGATGAATTTGAGAGGAATTATTCAGACAAAGTAATTGACTCTGGAGGCAATAGTACCCACGGCTGGGGCTACAAGATTTGCATCATGGTTGTTGACCTGGGCAGTAATAGTGGATAGCATCCTGAATTCTACGATATTTCCATGCTAAGGTTGAGCAGCTGAAGCAGGTCGAGCCACTTCCTTGGCCTAACAAGTGGTTTGTTTGTGAGAAGACATATTTTATCTAAAATGGTAGAGCACAAATTGGGGGAAGTTTCAGTCAAATTCCATAGCTCGAAAGAAGATGACATGGAAGAAGTAATATATTTTTGTAAACAATTGGTAGCCTCTCTGTTATAATTGTAGCGTGCTATATACCTATAAAAGATACTCTACCAAATGCCAATTCAGACATTCCTAGAATATTCGAACCTTGTACACTTATACCAAGTTTTTAGGCCTCGAGTCTACATCCTGAATGGATACGGCACTTGGGACCCGTAAGTGGGCATAAGTTAGCCCTTGTTACCCATATGGATAATAACTAATAAGATACAGTGGAAGAATAAACATAGCTAAATAATTAATAGGAGAAATGATACTATGAGAAAACTATAAAACTTTAAGAACTGGTTCTCAATCGCAAAAAATTTAACATCTGACTCAACATACTATGAAAAATAGTCTAAATCCTCTATCAACTAGATGGAGACATTGGAACAAGTCCCTAACTAACTCTCTAACCAACTAGACATTATAACAACAACAAAAACATACCCAGTAATTTTCCACTAAATGGGGTCTGGAGAGGGTAAAGTGTATACAGTCCATACCACTATTCCATAGGTGAAGTAGAGAGGTTGTTTTTGAAAGGCCTTTGGCTCACTACATACACCACTGCCTAGGAAAACAATAAAAATATATAGATTTAGAAATGACAATCAAATAATAAAAATAGCACCATGTAGAAAATAACACAAAAATCAATATAAAAAGAAAAGACAGGATACTACCCTACTACTAGTATGAGAAACATCCTACCAGCAGGAACTCACACCTACCACCCTAATTCCCATCTTTCATAACTTTTTTTCT
>JBDJHY010924327.1:0-14714 GCA_039654485.1 Withania somnifera
TTATTTTGTGGGTAGTATTGCATCTCCTAGTATGGTTAGGTTACCTCCATTCTCTATTTAGTTCTTTGTGGTCACACCATGATTACAGTTTTGTCCACGCCCGGTAGGTCCTTGGCTCTATGAATAGGTTTGCAGCCGCTAAGGGTCATCTTTATTCTTATGATCAAACAAGGTACTTTACGTACCATTGGATATAACTAGTACTCATCTGTGTCATTAGAATAAATTTCGTATAGTTATTTTAATATCTGTGCTGTGTAGTAGTGATTACTTTTGTTGGTCCACTTAGCCACCCACCTGAGCATGATTTTCATTCTTGTTGGTTGAGTTTGAGTTGCGTATCAATCTTTTTCTCATCTATTTCGGTAGTTATAACAACAGTATTAGTCGAGTTTCCTTGGTTTGAAGAGCTTTGTATCAGAGGTGTCATTATGGATTTTTGATGAATATTAGGTCGGTGTGTTCTTCTTGCAGATGGGTTTCTTCCTTAGTAGTAGATGGGAAGTGTGGGTACTGAGTTAGACTGTTCAGTGATAAAAAGGTCCCGTGGAATCTAGTGTCTGTGTTTCAATGGGGGCAAGTTAGTAGTGTTTCAGCTTTTGGGTTCTTGGATGGAAGCCAATAGTTAGTACTGAATTAGGGTATCAATGTGATAAGGGTTGTATGGTTGCGTAATGCTGTAGTAGCACGATCTTGCGGTCGATCCTTATATTTTTGTACTGGTGCTTCATCTCTGGAAACTTTTGGATAGGAAGTTCTTTTGCTTAATATTTCAAAATTTTCTCATTCTTTGTAAATTTCCTTACGGGAGGTTGGTTTTACAATATATGCCTGGTGTTAGTACGTTGATTTGTAAGGGTTCGTGCTAGTCTTGGTTTTGATGTTATACATTGGTGGTAGCCAGTTGTTTTAGATTTTTTGATGTAAAGTGAGCCAGGTGTAGATGTAGGTGCGCCAGAGATTGGATATGCTTTGATGCAGTACATTAGATGCCTTCTGTTAGTATAGACTGATTATGCTTGATTTATGGGTTAGCCTAGTGTAGGTGAGGAGAAAGGTTATGGTGTGCTGCACTTTTTTTTACAGTGTCCGAGGTTATTAGTTTGGTCCTCGTGGAAGTTGGTTTCCAGATCGCTTTTTACTTGAGTTGGGATGTCATTGTAGTTGATTGACAGTCAGGGTTAGTAAGATAACTGTTTGAGTTGAGTAGGATTATGTTGCAGGATGTTAGTCTGGTGTCTTAAGAGTGGGTTGGCGCATTGTGTTAGAACCCAAGGTGTATTTGAGATTGAGTGGTAGATGCTCAGGGTTAATTATTAGCCTTGGGTGCAGGTGATCCAACATAGACTAGAGAGGTATATGGTGTTTGAGTTTGTTGGGTTGTGATAGGAATTATTACTAGATAAGCGATTATGGAGTTAATGTCTAGCTATTTGGCATGGAGGAATCGCGATTGGTGGGATGTTCATAGATTTGATTTCTGAGATTTGATGTGACAGGGATTTATTTTTGAAAATCACACGAGATTGCTTATTGTGAACTCTACCCTTGTTGTGTGTGTAATACACGTTTATTCGTGGTTTGGCTGACTATTGTTGCGCATTGAGACTTGGAGGAATAGTTTACATGGTGGGAGTTGTTGCTTACTTGTAATGAGTGCTAGTAATTAGAGTTTCGTTGCTTTGAAGGTGATCGTGTTGGTTTTGAATTAATGGTTTTCGCTCTATTTATGGTATCTTCCCCATAATTCGAGTACAGAGTTCCTATTTCTTGTGAGAATTAGTTCAGTGGTACTTGGTTTCAGTTATTATGATATCGTTGAGAGTTGGAGTCTCACTAGGTATGGAAGCATAGTGGGTGCCTTAGGTGTTCAGTATATGTAGCTTGAGTTGGTTTATGGGAGTGTAGACCTTCAACAGTATCACTTGGAGGTGTTGTCACTAGTTTGATTATTGGGGTTAGTGAGAAGTTAAGAGGATAGTTTGTACTTGGTGACTTATAGAGTGGGTCCATTCTTCATTCTTCGTGTGGAGGTTCTCTCAACTTCATCTCCCTACAGCGTGGCAGTGTGTTGTTGGTAAACATTGGGGTGTTTGTTAGAGTAGTGATTGGTTTCGACTTGGGTTTTAGTTTTGAGATAGCTTGTGATCCTTTAAGGGAGTTTTTGTTGAAAGTAGTGGTATTTAATCTTCACTGGGATTGTGGTTAACTTGTATGTGTGGTTTACTACTGGTGGAGTTGTTATGGATGCCTATGTTATAGTTTTGTCTCCTTGGTTGGAGTCTCTCCACTTATCTCCGCTCTATACTGATTTTCGAGGATAAAAATCCTTTTAGTAGTAGACATTGTAATGACCATCGTGGTCATTTATGCAAAATACATGACATTTTGTATTCTATAGGATTTCAGTAGCTACCCCAAGTCATTTATGACTAGTTGGGAACGGTAGTTCGGTTCCCCGATGGCTTAGCTGAGAAATATCTCAAATTTCTTATTTTAGAGCCTAAAATTAAGTACTCATTTACTAAAGTCAACTTTCCTTCAAAACGAGATTGGAATTAAATTTAGACAGTTTCGTTAGTTCCGAAATTCCAAACAACGTAATGATTAACCTTGAGTTCGTGTTTTGGAGTTTTCATTTGGAATTTGTACTCATTTGTGGATTTCAGTTAACTTTAAGGCCTAATTTGGAGTTTGAGTGGTATTTTGGTTTTCGGAGTATCAGCTCTGGAATGCTGAATTTAGGTTAGTTGACCTTTGGTATGCTTCCCTAGGTATCCGTGCTCGATTTGACTTGGTTGGTGGAATGTTTAAAATTTAATCGTGTTGGCTAAGTCTTCGTTGGGTGTCATTTTCTCTCAAACAACCTCCAATGTTAATTTCATCTATTCTATTGAGTTCGGAATGTGTTTTCCGCATAAAATCAAAATTGGACTATGTTTCTTTTCCGGTTGAACTTTTAGAAAATTATCATTTTGCTGGTGCAGGCTTTGACCGATTTATCAATCAAAATGCCAATTTATCAGGAGGGGCCGATAAATTGGATATTTTGTGGATAAACAAGCTGGTCCAATAAATGGGATAAAATGATTGATAAATTGGCTTGTTACGATAAATTGACTATATCTCTGATAAATCAATGCTTGTCAGTTACCAGGGATGCAGATTTATCGACACTTTTGTCTGATTCGGTACCTGAGGGGTTATTTCTTCAGTTTTTAACCTATCTTGGGTATTATTTTATCAATTTTTCCTTCGTTTTCTCTCTACTTTTGGTACGATTTGTCTTGGAAACTTTCCCAAACTCCGTAGAAAAGTTTCTTTGAATATCTCATACGTCATCCTCTCCTTTGGTAAGTAATTTCATACGCTGGATTTTATGAAAATTAGAGTTTTCATCCATTAACATCTTAGTCATGATTTCTTAGCTCCTTTAATTATATCCGAAGTAATGTGGTAATCCTTGCTTTCTAGGGCTATTATGCATTGTATTAACATCTCTTTTTTCCAAATTCAATGTACAATTCCATAATGATCGAATCTTTAGCCCCTTTAATATTCAATCTTCTCTGAGATTTTCAAGGGTCTTCCCTTACTCATTATGCTCAATTTTAGAGCACGGGTTCCTAGTAACATTGGAAACCCTATGGCAGAGTTTATTTTCAGTTCCGACAAGTAGGCCTTACATTCTTATTTTAGGCCCAGTCCGGAACATAGCATAATCTATATCGTTAGACTCGTATTGATATGTGGAATACTATTTATCAAGTTTCAGAGCAATTAGAGTTCGTTTGATATCAGTTAGAGTAACATTTGCCAGTTTGCGGTGCTTTATCATCGAACGACAAGTAGGCTCTATGGGTCTATCTCTGGGTTTATAGTTTTAATAATTATAATAAATAACATTCCTGGGTTGGGTAGCTAGGTGGTTATAGTAACCTTGTACCGTTCCTCTGTCCGTTTCCTCATTTGATATATACTTCGGCATCCAGATTTATATGGTGCCTCTAACTTAGGATTTTCCCAGTGATACCTGTTTGGGAATATGTGTTTATCATCCCATTGATATATACTTGTTAATATGTTGTGCATGCATTATATGAGAGGTTGGGCCATTGACTTAGTTGAGAGTGCATTGGGGATGGGCCCGTATAACCACATGATTATTGAGCAATGTAGACTAGATAGTAATTTTAGTAATAATGAGAGATAAGGATATAAACTAATAATTTTTTTTATTCTAATAATAATATAAGTAAATAACCTTTTAATTGTTTTAGACTCGGCGGTGTACCAAGCACCCGATAGCACTATTTTTACTTATTTTTTCCCAGGCATTACACCCTGACACTGGGAATTATCATTTGACTAATTAATGCTGGGACTTGAGATAAACTCCCTTCGGCAGTGAGTAAAGTTGCTGGCACTTGAGTTCGTCTTTGTACGGTAGTGAGTACAACTTTTCAAAACTATCACATATCCTAGTTTGGAGGATTATTGATACTGTTCCCTTAAGGGCTTTGGTGATACTATGATATTGAGGCATTGAATGCCACGACTTACCAATGCTATGGCTTACTGAGGCTACTAATATGTGGCATTTAATGCCAGATTTTTATACCCTTTGAAGTTTAGGGTATGGGATGTGAGAGTATAAGGACATTAGAATTGTACGTGATGACACATCTCCATGGACCTTTCCTCCAATTTACAGAGACACGGGTTGGGGGTAGGATAGAGTAGAGATATACTGGGAATACTTAGGGTATCCTTTCATGGATTCTGCCTGCCAGGCCTACGGGTACTGCAAGAGAAACGTACATAAGACTGGTTACTTCATGTGACTGTATTTACTTTTCTGGACTTTTTTTCTTAAGTGTACCCATGGTAGTATATGGATGCTATAGGTGAGTGTGTTTTTTGTGTACGTTGCGCTTGTTTCAGGGGGACTTGACAATGTTTATCTGCATTACTATAGTACTATTACTACTGCTTACCTATTCTCATTGGCTACTTGATATTTCATGTAAGGTGGGATATTGTGCGTTCATTCATCCCTTACATGAGGTTACCGGTGTACCGTCCATGTTATCTTCCTGTCTTTTTTTGTATCTTGATTAATTATTGTTGTTATTATCCATATATACTGTTGCAAGAGTTTCGTCTACGTCTTTCTTCGTTTCTTAAAATCCTATTATCTGATTAGCTAGCGATGACATCTTCAACTTATTACTTGACCCCTATTTGAGTAGCGAGATTCCATGATGTACTATTTTATTATGTGACCCTACTTATTGCCTTCTATTATTTATTGCTTTTATTATTATTTTGAGCCTAGTGGGCCCTCGAAGCCTACTGGGTATGGGTTTCTTCGACACCTTGTACTCATACTACACTTTCCATGTGCAGATCTGAGTATGGGTACCCAATTCACAAATAGTTGTTCATGTAGATTCTATTTATTTTCAGAGACTTAGGGTGAGGTTGGCGTCCAAGTTTTCCTTCTTCTCTTTAGCATTGACTTTTGATCCCCATGTATTTTTAGAGATACATTTGTATCAGACATTTGATTCCTTGTTCAGTACTTTGAGTTTTGTATTACACTGATATTGGGTTTTGGGCATTGTTGATTTTTTATATTTTTGCTTAATTTTTATATAATCTATTATACTTCTTCTTTCTATTTTTGATGTAGTAGTCCGCCGCTTCAGCTTTGGACACATGGTTTGTTTTCCTACCGAGGGTATTGTGGGTGCCATCATGATCTTAGAAATCGGGTCGTGATAGTTTATCTTATAGATGTTGTGAGTTAGTGGAGTTGGGCCTTCTATTGATAGGTGTCTCTAGTAATTTTGTTGAGCATTGACAGGATACTATATTCTCCATAAATGTGGGATGGTTTTACTATGATCGTACCTTAGCCGTGGCTGGTGTATCTCAGAAGGTTAACAGGGGTCCTTAGGATTTTACCAATTAAGACTCATCGTACGTTTAGGTCAGACAGTTAGACCCTTGGGAATTCTTATTAGCATTGCATGTTTGGGGTTTCTTCTTTCTTGTGGTTAGATGGCCTGTTACCCGATAGTGATCTTGCTCGTTCGCTAGCTATTTGGTATCTTTAGATTGTGGTCTGTGCTATCTGTGACTTTCATTGGTTGGTTCTAGAGGACCAGGGTGAGCAATTTTCATGAGTAAATGACCCTTTCTTTCCATTCATTTCCTTTGGTTCTAAAGTGATGTCAGTGTGTTATCTTTACCCTTCACCCATGTCACGTTTAAATGGGGTTAGCTATTATCACTTGGGTTCTATCAGTTGTGTTTGATGCTAGTTGGTCTTTGTACCCTCAGCCAGGTAACAATTCTTGTAGGTGAAAAAGCTCCTTTAGTGGTGGATAGAGGTTCTGGTATCCCAGAGAATTTCGTACGCCCAGTTATGTGACTCATGCACTCGTGAAGGATTGAACCTCGTAAATGGATAGAGATGTGAGTTTTTTGTAATTTATTGTTTTTGGACCAGTGTTGGCTTTTACATTGTTGTGATCCAGCTTTATAATTGTGTTCCATGTGTGAAAGTATGGATGCTTTCAGGTTCTTAGTTAGAAGCACTCAATTCTAGAAGGTTTGAGTAATTGGAGTTATCCTTGTTGTCGGGCTGTTATGATCACCAGTTTTGGGCATTTATCTGTTGGATGACATGATGGCTTGGCGCATTACAATGTGTTGTTATGAGATGATGACAATTGAGCTTACATTCATGACTTGAGGCTACTATCAGTATGTGGGTAGTATGACAAAGTGCTTTAGGGTGATGTCTTTTCAGTGGATTCATAGTTGATTTAAGGGTTTTCTAGGATGACTTTGATGATCGGGGTTCAAATAGTCACAATGGTTTTATTTCTAGGCCAAGATTAGGATTAGCCTTACAGGTAAAGTCAACCAAAATTTGTGGTACCTGATGTTGTTAGTTGTCAGTTGGTACAAGTTTTCTTTTTTGATGTTTTTAGTTGATTATGCTAGAGGAGATCATAGTTTTGGGATCTCTCCTGCTAGGCTTCATTCAGTTTCTGAAGGTATGATATGGACAAGCTTTTGTACTCTCAGTTCTAGAGTTGATGATTTGATTTAGACCTATTACTCGCGAGGCCCATTATACCAGATATTCCATACGTTTCAGACCCAGGTATTTTGTTCCTTGTATGTTTGAGATATTCCTCATTTGCCTGGGGTGCTAGACTCTATTATATCAAACAAGGGTATGTAGTTTTCTTTATGATTCTGGAGGACTATATAGCATAATATGGGTACAACGATAGCTTGGGTGTGGTTTTCTGCCTACAGACAAATGAACAGTTTAAGCAGATTATTGAGGTACTTTAGGATATGCTTTGGGTTTTTTGTTTCGATGGTATCAGGTATTAACATTTGGGTCTAGCAAAATTCTCCTATAGTCATAATTATTATTTGAGCATACAGATAGTATTATTTGAGGCTTTGTGTGGTATACATTGCATATTACATCTTGGTGGGTATAGCAGTATCAAGATTTGACCTCTGACTTATGATATCATTCTAGGTGCTATAGAGATTCAGACTTGTGGGTTACACTTCAAATATTGCAGATTAGAAGGAGGAGCCGCGTATATTAGAGACCTTGTTTCTTGAGTCTAGTACCAAGGACCTAATGATTCAAACCAAATTGGGGACTTACGAGATCACATAACAGATTAGTAGGGTTGCATGCAGATTATAGACCTACCTTCAGAATTAGTTGAGGTATACCTTATTCCATCTACATCTCATACACTTTTTCATTAGTCATCTTGATTAGACGACTAGTTAGTTTGTGTTGGGCATCTTAAAGAAATTATTGAGGAAAGATGTAGACCGATCAACTCTTAAAGTATTTCAATTATGAGAGTTCATTGGGGGCGTGGTACAGTTAAGGAGGTCATTAGGATGTTGAAAAGCACTGTGTGAGTTGTCATATTTTTGTAGTTTTGTACTTTGAGTACTCCTTCCTTCTTAAATTTCACAGACGAAAGTTTCTCTAGTGGTGGATATTATAATAGCACTAGGGGATATTTCCCTGATTCCCATGATTTATCTGCATTTAGAGCGTTCCTGCAAGTGCCCCAAGTCATTTGTGATTTGCTGGGATTGATAGGTTGGGTCCATCACAGTTTTATGTTTTGACTCCATTTTATGTATGGCTTCTTCAAGGTGCACTCTCCTTAGATGAGCCCAAGTCACATTTTTGTTGGCTCTATTCAGTCCGGAGTATCTATTACATAAATATTTTATATATGGATTGTCGATAATCAAACTCTGTTACCATTGTGTGTGCCTTTTTGTCATTTTCAAGAAATCTATCAAGAAAGGACCGCTGGACAAATTTATCGTCTAGGAGATCGATAAATCGATGGATGATAAACTGACTAGATGAACGATTTCTCAATTGATGATAATTGTCCAAATGACCAATTTATCAGCCAGTTGATGGGCCTATATAAAGTTACCTTCCATGCGAAATTTCCCCTTTTTTCTTCAAAATTTAGAAACGTTTTTGGTTTTTAGTATGATGTGTAAGATTTTGAAGGGGTTATCCAAGTTTTGATACATTGAAACTTGTTATGGTGATTACACAATCATTTTTAGGTAATTCTTTGATTTTGTAACATATAAAGTTTTCAGGCTTATATCTTCCATTTCTACCGTTAACTTGAGTTCTATTTGTACCATATGATGTATGAGTTGTGCTCTACGTGTTGGTATAAATATGTCCTTTTCCAAGATTTTTGTGTTTACAGACTCATTTTTGGCTCGAATTTTGACCCCGTTAGTTATATGTCAATAAGGATCTTGTTTTACTCGTCTTGACACATGGATTATATTTTTACTAGCCTCGCACGATTTTGAGGTTCGTACATGATTTATGGATATTTGGCCATGCTTCTTGAGGATATTTCCAGAATCTAGGTAAGCTATGGTTTATATTTTTCAGACTGGTATTAGTGTAGTATATGTGTGGTAAAGCGTCAACTCAGAGCTGGGATTACTAGTCGGGCCCCAATATGCATATTCTTCCTTCATGTTTTCTACTTAAATGGCTTTTAGATTAGCTACTCACCCTGAGGCTAGACTTCTATAACCGCGTATCTCACACCGATTTTGGACCGTAGTGTGGCTGGGACGAGTAACTCCTTTGGTGTGTATTGTCTATACATTGACTCTGGAATGTAGTAAGGTTGTGAAGGGGATTATATTAGTAATTGGAGCTTAGTACATATCGCGTGATTTAGGTTGGTAGCTTAGAGACAATCTGGGTTTACTGATTATTCCTTGTTCTACTTGAGATTTTGTGTATGATTAGGTGTGTGTATCCCTATGGGCCATAAATAGCCAGATGCAACTATGCTGGATAGTTAGCTGTCTTATGTGGTGGTATTGTACCTAGCCGGATACGACTTTGATAGCTAGTTAGCAGTCCTGTGTGATGGTATCATTCCTCGGCTTGGTGCGAGCCTAGGAGTGAGTTGTATTAGACTGAACTATGATATCTCCATGCTTTTCCCCTGTGTTGTTTTGTGCTTGGCCTTTAACGGGTGCCCTTTGGGAAGTTGTGGACTCTTTTGTGCGATTTCTTGTGGCTCAGGACCATTGTTGGGATAGGAGAGGATGTACCTTGTTACTAGTGCTTGGAAGTTGTCCCATAAATTCCAGTTAGCACTCCTAGAATAGTTTAGTCTATGACTGGTTTATGTAATGAGTATGCAATTAACGTTTTGAAAGGTAACTAGAATATAAAAAGAAATAACCACAAAATAGATTTCATATATATTGTTATCTTCAACGACTGTGCTCATCAGCAGTATGGGGCTATTTTACCACACTATCTGATGTTATTTTCTCAGGATCATGATGATTTCTAGTTTTTTGTCTACATGGCTGAACTTGAGTTTCCACTGAGATATAATACATAGGTTGAGCTTGTCTTTTTATGTGTATGTGAGCTCGGGAACGGCTTGATTATAATAGGGATGTTGGCACTACCTTGAGAGTCTGACACACTGTTATGAGGATTTTTGTACTTGGATTGGATCCCTACATGGACCCTCCGACCTGGGTCTTCAAGCCTAGAGTATGATGAGTGGCCAAGGGAGGGATATACTGGGGTATGCTGGGTAAGTATATAGAGTAGATTCTGTAGGTTCACTCCTTATAGAGTCTTGTACTAGGAAGAATTCGTATGGGTACTACTTACTTATCCGCATCCCTATGTATTGTATCCTTTCACATTTAGTTTACTCTTCAAGGCTTAAGGGGGAGTACCTATTGGGTTAATTGGTTTCCTGAGTGTACCTACCGATAGAATGGGATGCAAGCTGGGTTTGTTTTCCAGTAGACGTTGTTGTTCCCTTCAATCTATGATTAGTACTATTTATGCACTTATTGATTTGATGTTAGCTTAGCTTGTTAATGGTTTTGTATTCTGTTATTAGTGCTTCCTTTTTCTGGTCACATTGGAGCTCCAGGTATGTGTCGCATTTGGTCGTGACTTGCTTGTGGCCTAGGTTTTGTGCGTGATGCCCTGTTAGTGACCTTCCTTCATACATTTTAGTAGATAGCTGACCCCTTCCTGCAGTTACTAGTTATTACTATCATTACCCCATTCTATTATACATCATGTGTCACTGATTTATTTACTGTTGATTGTGGTTTGCCTTGTGATAACTCTCAATTACACCTCGAAACCAACCAAAAAATACACGTGGACGTTGACAAAGTATAATTACCCAACGAAGAGTCGGGGTGGAATCCACGGGAATAATTGTATGTGAGGCAATCTAGTAAGAGTGGAGTTAAAGTGTAATCACTAAAACTTGAACTGGGAGTACAAGGTGTTTGGGGGGGGGGGATTAAAGGGGCTTAAAGTAAAAAATGGTGTAAATGTAAAATACACACATGGGTTGTTCAGTGGAGTCACTATGCAATGATAACAAGAAAACAAACTAGGTAATTAAATCACCAACGATCCATGGTAGTTACTTACATATTCACCAATCAATAGTGAATTTTAGGCTTTAGCCCTAGATTCTAAAGTATTCGCCAATTTCTCTAGAACACCATAAAATATTTCTAAGCATTGTTCTCTCGAACCAACCTAAGTATTATGACAATCAAACAAAATTTAGGCTACACTAGGACTTCACTATCTCTAGCCGAAAGCCATAAAATAGAATTTAAAACTCTAAATCATGCTAAATATATCTTTCCAAATCTAACTAACTTTCTCAAGCTCAATTAAAGACAAATGGCCAAGTATAAGGGTTAACTACTCCCTTTGGAACTCAGTACAATAACAAGATAAATTTAGACCGATGAAACTCAATTAATAATCAACAAGTTAACACATATGCATACAACGATATTAAAACCCAAAATACAAATTTTGTATCAATTCTGAATACAAAAGTTAAACAAGGATTAAATTCTACACACTTAACATATACAAATAAAACTACGGAAGAAGAGATATCTTCAACCCAAAGTGTAGGTGAATGGTTGCAAGCTCGCTGTTTGTGGTGATTTAAGCTAAGGGCTACAAAAGATATCCAAAAACGAGGAAAGATGGAGTATTTTATGATTTTGGTAATGAAAACTTGTGAATTTACTAAAAAAATCCTGGCTAGAGCCCATATGTCGCCCCTGCAGAGAGGAGGTTGCAAGTGCGACCTCGTATGGGAAGAAATAGCTACATTGAGGTGGAAATTGCTACACCGGGGTGATGTCCGCTTCGGAGACCAGATGTCTGCAAGATAGGTGGGAAAAATTTTGGGAACTTCTTGCTATAGCGTGGGCCCAGCTCGCAGGGCGAGCCACGCAGGAGTGGACCAGGGGTCGCAGGTGCAGAACCCCTGGCAGTGTGCTGCCCACTTAGTCTCTTTTGCTTTTTTTTTGTTCCAATTCTTGGTCTTTCGCATCCGTAGTGCCTCTTTGTGACATCATACCTAAAAATTATCAATTCAGAACATTAAATTAGATTATATGATGATAAGAAATTGCAAAAGTAGATCAAACAAGACCATGAAAAGGGGTAATTTCACCTATTATCAACACCCCCAACTTAAAAATTTGCTTTCCCTCAAGCAAGAAAAATCAAACATATTAAGAAGACTTTGGCTGTTCTAGCTCAAACGCTAACTCGACCATTTCAGTCAACATTCACCAAATCAAAATGAAGTCATGAAACCTGTTGGTACTAACGAAAAGTCAACCAATGTGAGAGTAACATCTTCCTCATTTTAAACACATTTTTGAAGAATGCAATGAAGTTCAAAAAATGATTAATTGACAACATGGAATTTTGAAGGTGACTCGAAGAGACTAGTTCATAACATATGCTCAATTGTCTTGCATCCAAAAAGTGTCAACATCATCAATCCTTCCTTAATCAGATGTCCTTACAACAAATAAAGTCCCAAAATACTCCACTTATATACAAAAACACAAGGGACGAATACACAAACATTCACACTCAACAAAGTAGTTCAAATGCTACAAGTATTATACCACAAGCTTTCCCTTATTTTCTTTTACCACTAACTCAAAAGTTTCTGGTTTGAGATCCCACAAGGAATTTTTAAGCTTGTAATGTAGGATTCAGGATTTTTAGGGTAAGAATGTATCATAATAGTTAGTGACTACAGCCTCCTTGAATACTACACAACATTTTTCATTTATTCTCCAACCTTGCTCACTTTTCCTTTTTTTTAACCCTTTGCAATATCCACAAAGCATTATTGTTTTCACTATAGCTTCCCTATTTATTAACAACTCATTCTTTTATTTTCTTTGCTTTTATTTTATTTCATTGAACACCAAACATAGTTTTCTTTTTCTCTTTTTTTTATATGAGTTCTTATGACTCTTTCATTGGATTTTTCCTTCGAGAAGCACTTACAATGCTATCACACACATCCTCCAACTCACTCACACCCCCAACCTAGGCTAAAAGTGTAAGTTGTCAATTTTTGCATTCAAGAAAAGACTAGTTCAAAAGAGGAATTAATTCAAGAATAGATTAAGGCTTATAATGTGGTTGCCAAAGAAGAAGTTTAAATCTGAAAATGGGTAGCTAAGGATAAAGCATCATGCAATAGTGGACTTTTTAGTTCAAGTTGTTATTGAAAATCACAAAGACGGCCTAAGGTCATTACTCCTAACAAAATCAATCAAGAATATCAAAGAATAAAATACGAAAAATCATAACACATGGCATATAAATTATTGAAGATGGCTGGATTTCACTTCCTAAGCAAGAAAAATTAGATTCACAAGAAAATTTTCCAAACCTCACCAACTAGTGAGTCAAGAGTCATGAAATTAAATTATTGTCACAAACCCATTTGTTTTCCATGCAACTTCATTTTCATCAATTCCAACATTTTTAGAGTGTTGACTCACATCAGAGACTACTACTAAAACCAACTAGCCATTCACTTTCTACACTTATACTACAAAAACAACTACAATGACTTTTTTCCTTAAGAACGTCGTCACTCTCTCCATCATAGGGAAAAATCACTACAAACTAGACTAATGAAATTTAAAACCAATAACAAATGAAATCCCTAAAAATAAAAAACTAAAATACATTATAAAAATAAACACTAATCCACAAAAACAATGTAAGCCGATAGAGGCACAATAGCAGTATCCAAAAATAAGAGGGTAGGGGCTCCTAAGGTTTGAATAAGACTAGAAAATTAAGAGTTGACTGAATCACTGCTGGCTCGAAGAGTGAGCATCCTCCTTCTCCTCATCCTTCCGATCATCGAACAAGAATGAATTCTCCTCGCTATCATCTACATCTCTCACCAACATTCGCTTGCTCGACTGGCCCCACTAAAGATTGATTTTATTCCTTTCCACATATTCACTAAAAATTTATGAATTTTCTTATTATTTGTCTGTTCTTCCTAGAATTATAACTGAAATAAGGCATGGGATTTTGTAATATCTATGTAGGCCTTCTGAAGTGTCATCACTGAAGTGGCAAGCTTAGAAATGGTCTCAACTTGTTTCTTCTGAGTCTCCATGTATACCTACATCTTCTCTTGAGTAAAGTAACCTTGATAAGATCCCAGGACATATGATACCAGATCTTGCATAGTCCGAAGCTTCTGGTCCATGTTACCAAATGGTCCCTCAAAAATGGTTGCCTATGATGTGGTTGCATCTAATATCCTTTTTTTCAAATTTAGGGAACTTTCTTCCCCCTTCACTTTAAATGGGTGAAATTTCCTCTCGTGATGAATGTACTGGTCTCCAGGACTCTTCTCTACACCGGCCCATCTACATAACTCAGTGATAATGAGGGAAACATAAAAGTTGGGCTGCCTTGGTATAGATACTCTCTTAGCTCTCTCAACATATAGTATCCGACATTCAAAGCAACACCATCAAGAATGCTTGCAATCATTTGAGCTTGGAGCGTTGGAACATTAGACTTGTTCCTAGAAGGTGAAATTCATCAACAAATAATATAGAGTCATATCCATGGATCAGCTATAAAATCACTACCATGAACTTCACCTTTTATCTAACCCCTACCCCTACCCCCACCCCCACCCTGAGGTATGTCCTTAGAGGACACAACTTTGAAACCAACCGTGACCTCATTTTAGCAATTACAATGTCCATTGGCTCACAAG
>JBDJHY010924434.1:0-14714 GCA_039654485.1 Withania somnifera
TAAAAAAAATTGATAATGCTTGTTTTTTAATTTTCCATATGCATAAAAGTAGTAGAATTAATCATTTAAGAAATTTCGTGAGGTAGCGGGACTTTTCTATAGAAAGGTTCCCAAACATGTTAAAATTAGGTGAAATTCATTTTACAAAATGCTTGAAGTTGTATATAAATATGGGGAACCTATTACTATGCATTTTAATGGGCATGCTTCTAATCCTGAATATAAAATTAATGATGACGATTGGAAAATTTTAATGAACTTTAAATATTTTTCAAACCCTTTGAAGAAGCGACAAACGTTTTGGTACACTTATATTATCCTATTGTTACCGAATTTTTATTACATGTATTAAATATTACATGTAGTTTTGCTGAATTTAAAGATAAACCATTATTTGAAAATGTTATTATAGTTATGATTGAGAAATTTTTAAAAAAAGTTTTTTCCTATACCATAAATTTGTTTAACTGTTGTTTTATTTAACCAATAATATAAGAAGTTGGTGCAAAAGAATAGTTAAATGCTTTTATGATCATTTAGAAATTCAACCTATAAGAACTAGTTTAGAAACATGCCAAAATAGCATTAGATTTTATGTTAGGGAAATGCATTAAAAATATTGTACATTTCAAACAAGTAACATTGACCCCCCACAATGTAGTAAGCCTAGACAAGCTTTTCATAGTAATATGAAGTTTCAACCTGGCATTAATTTTATTAATAAATGTGATTTTAATAATTAGTTAAATCAAGGACTGGACAACATTATAGACGGCGAAGTCATACCACAGCTTCTGAGTTGATGGAAGGTTCAGGAAAGTTAATTTCCAAGACTAAGTAGGATAGTAAAGGACTTGCTCGCTATTCAAGCGACTTCGGTGGCTTTGGAGTCAGTATTCAGCACAGAAAACTTTTAAATTGGAGATCATCGCTATTCAAAAGCAAAGGAAATGTAATGACCCTCATGCTCATTTATGATAAATACGCGACGTTCTGTATGCTAGAGCATTTCAGTAGTTGCCCCAAGTTATTTATGACTTGCTAGGACCGACAGTTCGGATCCATGGCAACTCGGTTGAGAAATATCTCAAATTTCCTATTTTAGATCCTAAAACTAAGTACTCGTTGACCAAAGTCAACTTTCCTTCAAAACAATCTCGAAATTTAATTTTGAAAGTTTTGTTAGCTCCGGAATACCAAACAATGTCAGGGTTGACCTTAAGTTTGTGTTTTGGAGGTTTCGTTTGCAAGTTATGCGAAATTGTGGATTTTAGTTAAGTTTACAGCCTAAAGAAGATCTTGGGTAGTATTTTGATATTCGGAGTGTCGGATTGAAATTCTGATGCTTTCAGCAGCTCCAGAATGATGATTTTAGTCTAGGTGATGTGTTGGTATAATTTTTAGACTTGTTGTTGCATTTTCGAGGTGTTGGTGGAGAAGTGCACTTTTGGTTACTTTTGGTTTAAGGGGTCATTTTGCATAAACGACCTCGGATTTAAGTTTCATCGATTCCATTGGGTCCAAAATATTATTTTCATGCTATTTACATATTCGGACTACTAAAAACTTAGACTTCGTTTGATCTTCGAACCCCCGGTGTAAAATCTGAAACTTTGCTGCAGTAACCTGCAACTGGTGCAGGTATTCCTTCTGCGCGACCGCGGACTCCTTAACATGATCGGGATGAGTAAAGGTATTCCTCTATGCGATTGTAGTCCCCTAGGCGCAATCGCGATATGTCTTTAGATCCTCTCCTGCTCGATCGCGACCCCTTTACACGATCGCGAAGCCTGGTAACTTTCTTCAGTGCGATCACGACCAACCTCGCGCGATTGCGATGAAGCGCGTTTGGCTGTATATATGTTTTCTGCACAGTTCTCTTTATTATTTTAGAAGACCTACCTCATTTTATTTAGTTTCTAAGCAAAACCAGCTTCCTCAAACAATAATTCAAGGTCAAGGAAGATCTTCTCAATGTTTCCCTTCGATTCCACACAAATTTAGGTAAGTTTCCTTCTCTTCCTCTTCCTTATTTTCTTAGTTTCCAATTATTAATGACCTAAAGGTTGAGGTTGATGAAATCATCACATAACTCATTTAGTTTCCAACTATTAATGGCCTAAAGGTTGAGGTTGTTGAAATCATCACATAACTCATTTATTTCATTAATTCTTCGTTAATTGGACATACATTATACCAAGACCGTTAATTCATCATAATTCCAATGTTATATTCATAAAGTTGAAACTTTGACCCCTTTAGTGTCAATTCTGTCCAGGATGATTTGGAGCTCTTCACACGTTTGCATCGTGCTCAATTTTAGAGCATGGGTTTCTAGTAGCGTTGGGGACCCCATAGTGATATTTAATTTCAGTTTCTGCAAGCGGGCCCACAAACTCGTTTTAGGCCCGATTTTTGGCCCAATTTTGAATTGATAATAAATTACACCGTTAGACTCGTAATAACATATAGAATCCCTTGGCACAAGTTTCAGATTATTTGGAGCACGTTTGATATCAGTCGGAGTATGATTTGTGATATTGCAGCGCTTTATCGTCGGACGACAAGTAGGCTCCGTGGGGCTATCTCTGGGCTTATAACTTTAATAACTATACTAAATAGTATCCTTGGGTTGGTTAGCTAGGTTGAATAGTAACCCTGTACCATTCTTTTGTCTGTTCCATGTTGATATTGATATTTTGGCACCCGAGTGAAATGGGGCCCGCAACTTAACTTTTTTTTAGAGATACCTGTGCAAGGTATAGGCGGTGGATAATTCATGATTATATATTGATATATATATATATATATATATATTGTTGATATGTTGTGCATTCATGACGCGAGAGGCCGAGCCTAAGGCTCTGATGAGAGTGCATTGGGGTTGGGTAGTATTACTTTCTGATTTATGAGCCATGATGGCCAGCGGACGATTTGATGATAAAGTTTCATAGCGGTATAAAGAAATAAATGAGAATACTTTAATAATATAATTAATTATCTCTTATTATTTCAGTCTTGATATTGTATCGAGCACCCGGTAATACTATTTTCACCTGTTTTAATCCAGGCATCACACCCTGGCACAGGGAAAAGTATCTTTTGACTAATAAATGCTGGAACCTAGGACCGACTCAGTTAGACAGTGAGTACAATGCTGGAACTTGAGACCTTCATCGTAAGACAGTGAGTATAACTTTTTCACACACGTGGTACTAGCAGTTGTGGAAACATGATGATATTGATTACTGAGGACCATAGGTGATACTACCATATATATTGTCATTGAATTCCTTTACTTTCTGAATACGGCTAGCGGACATTATTGATATGAGGCACTATGTGCCATCGGGATAATACTGATATAAGGCACTATGTGCGTGTAGGATAATACTGATATGAGGCACTAGATGCTGGTGGGATAACACTATCACAGGGCACTAGGTGCTAATTGTGATTCATGTGGTTCTAAAAGTGGGATGTGAGGTTCTGATAATGATCATGTGTATGTTACTTTTCTGCACTTGTTTTCTTCAGTATGCTCATAGGTCGAGTGGGGGGCTTATAGGTGAGCATGTTTTTGTGTACGTTGTGCTTCCTTATAGGGAACTTGTCAGCGTTTAATTGCTTTACTTTATTATCCGTATCACTGCATAGTTTTACTTATTGGTTACTTGTTGTTTCATGTTATGTGGTATTAGTGCTCTACACTCTTATTCAGTTATTTATCCTTTCACTTGAGGTTACATTATACCGACCATGTTCTATTCCTATCTTCTTTGATTTCCATTTATTATGTTATATTTCATATATGTTATTTCAAGTATACCAGGTATGTTCTCTTTCATTGCTTGAGGTCCTGTTATGTGATTAGCTAGCGATATCCGTTTATATGACACTTGATTCGTACTTGAGTTGCTAGCTTTCCCATATTTGTACTATTTGCTTTTGTGACCCTTTTTCTTGTACTCTGTTATTTACTGCTTTTATTATTGTTATGTGTGCTCAGTGGGCTCTCGAAGCCTACTAGGTACGGATTGCTTCGGCGACCTGTACTCATACTACACTTGCATATGTACAGATCTGAGTACAGGTTATCATTCGTGATATACAGACAGCTGTTTATTCGGATCTTATTCACATAGGAGATTTAGGGTAAGCTTGGCATCTAGCTTGTTCTTGTCTTTCTTCGGACTTATGTTTTTTGTTGATCTCCATTGTATTTCGGAGACATCTTTATACTACACTTACTTTAGTTTTATCATTCTGTACTTAGTGGTTAGTTTGACACTGATATCGAATTTTGGGTAGATTGTGTTATTTTTTAAGACTTCCGCAAAGTATTATTTTTATCTTGACTTTTGATATACTTCCACATTTAATGTAGTAGTCCCCACTTCGGCTTCAGACTACGGGGTCTGGTTCTCCTACTGGTGGTATAGTAGGTGCCATCATGATCCACGAAATTGGGTCGTGACAAGTTGGTATAAGAGCGTAGGTTTATCGGTGTCAGTGTACAGAACCAGTGTCTAGTAGAGTCCTGCGGATCAGGATGAAGACTTCTGTTGCTTATCTTCGGGAGGCTATGGTGGCATTTAGGAAATAAATTCTCCTTCTTGATTCCGCTTCGTGCAATTCTTCAGCAGATGTTTCCCCTTAAACTTATTTGTTCATATTCATTCTTCCACAGATGGTGCATTCAAACTCTTCTGAAGAAAGAGAAAGTATTTTATACCAGTAGCAAGGACTCCTTTGAGGGGTAGAGACTGGGAGCGAGATAACGTTAGAGGACGTGCTAGGATCATTGAAACAGCTAGACCTCAGGATGCATGCAGAGGGTTAGTTCCAGCCACAGACCAGCAACCTTAAATACTCCATTGCGGCATACAGTGGACTTGGCACTAGTTTCGGCACCCACTGGATTTCCAACCATGCCAGTTCTGCAAAGTTTGTTACGTGAGCTTTTAGGTGTAGTCAGAGGAGGAGCACCAATAGAAGTACCTCCTATCAGGGGTGATGGTTCATCGGTATAGAGAGAGTTTAGGCTTATGCACCAGGGTCAGATGTCTGTCACTGAGTATGAGGTTCGTTTTTACAAGATGGTTGGACGTATTGCCATAGTTTTCCTACTGATCGAGATAGAGCACAGAGATTTGTGAATGGTTTGATTTTGCCTCTTCGGCTAACAGTGAAGCCTTTGCTAATGAATGGACATTCTTTTGCTCAAGTGTTGGCCCGCACGAAGTTTATGGAAAGATTGTGCAAGGAGGCTTATAGAGTGACTAGTCGCGATGTTGGATCCTCTAGCCGTGGTGGCCAGTCAGGTGCTAGTTGTAGTTCTTTTTAGAATAAGCTATCAGGGAGGTGTTTTGAGTGCGACATGGAGGGTCATTATGTTAAATCTTTCCCCCAATGGGATAGTATTCAACCTACTTCGCATGGTGTTCAGACTGGTGGTGCTAGTGATACCTTATCAGGGAATTCAGATCAGCCCGTGTTATTTGTGACTCAGAATTTTTCACTACCAATTCAGGTGGCATCACCAAAAATTCAGATTGCACCACAGATTTCAGTTGAGGTTCAGTGTTTTGAATAGGTTGTAGGAAGTATTCCTGCTGTGACTTTAAGCCAGGGTGGTTCAAATTTGTGCCAAAGGACTTTTTGAAGTGTAGGTGATTAGGGATATGCTTGCATTGCAGTAGCTTCAGCCATTCCTATAGGGTTTGCATTCAAGGCTCGGTGTGCTATGATTGTGGAGTAATAGGTCACTTTGGTAGAGAGTTCCCCCAGTGTGGGGTGAATTAGTCCTCAGTTGGAGGGCACCTGAATTAGTGTCTCCACTAGTTAGAGGTGTTCATCATGGAGGGGCGGATGCCCCAAGTAATGCTCAGCGTGGTGAGGTAGGTGGTTTGAATCAATTTTTTTGTTACTCATGGACAGGCTATGCCTGTTTCTACCTTTACTTTAGCAAGGCAGATACGAAGATCTCAGGTTCGACTTTTACATTGCTATTATTTTATCTAACTTTTATTTGACTGAGTTTGGCAATCCGATGTCTTAGTAACCATTTGGTTTGCGTTGGTGATTTTTCTACCTATCTGATTATTTCATTTTCACTATGTGTTATTGTTGGCTAATAGCCCACAGATTGATAGCTATTGCTTGTGCTTTATAACTGAATTCTTTAGTAGTGGATTGGTATGCTAGACCCGATAGGGTAGCTGACTGAGAGGCTTGAGCTTTATTATAGCATGTTGATGCTAGGCTTGGTTTTATTTCATTCATGAGATTCACTGGTAGCTAAATTATTTTATGGTTATGAGAATTGTATCTTTTAGTAGGGGTAGGTTACCCTTATTCTCCACTCAATTCTTGACACTCGCGCTAAGATCACAGTCTTGGCCCTGCCTAGTAGATTTTGGGCTACATGATTATGCTTTGGTAGCCACCGAGAGTTGTATTCCAGTACTCCCTGTGACACTAGACATAGTTTGTATTCATTTGTGGCATTTGAATTTATGTTTTGGTTTTCTAGGGTTTTTATTGTATCATAGGGGTTGTTTTAATTGACCCACCTGACCACCCACCAGAGCATGAGTTATTTTCGATAGCCGATTTGAACCATGTCTTGATTGTTTTTCCATCTATTTCGAAGGTTTTATTGGTTTTAGTTGAGTTTCTAGGTTTGGAAAATGGTGTATTCGTGGTGTTAATGTAGAGTTTAGATAAATAATGAGTCGATGTGTTCTTACAAATGGGTTTCTTCCTTAGTAGTGGATGAGGAGTGTGGATCTTGAAATAGACTATCTAGTGATATAAGGGTTGTGGCTGACTTTATATTAAATTCGATTGGTGCAAGTTTGCACAGTGGTTTAGCTTGTGGGGTTATAGGTGAAAGTCTGTAAAAAGTACCAAATCAAGATGTTCTTATCTGATCATTCTAATATGGTGGTGTAGTTTCGTAATAGTGTGATATGTATAGTCCATTCTAGTAACTGCAGGAAACTGGGATTGCCTTGAGACTTAAGGGATTATTATATTATGGTGTTGGTGTAATCTATGGAAATATTTTGATAGGGAGTTCTTCTATTTAGTATGTCAGCAATTGCTTATTTTTGGAAGATCACCTCATGAAAATGTCGTTTCGCACCATAGGCTAGGTGTCAGCATGTTGATTTGTGCAGGCTTGTACTAGATTTGGTGTTGTGGTGATGCTAAAGTGATAGTCAGTTGTGTTAGATTCACTAAGGTAATGGAATCAGATTTGGTAATAGGTGCACCAGAGATGTCTTGATTGGGGTAAGGTTGATACTTCTGCTAGTGTAGACTGCGCTTGCTTGATTTATTGGTTAGCCTAGTAAGGGTAAAAAAAAAAAAGGTTTTGGTGTGTTGTGTCCTAAGTGAAAATGGGCAAGGTGTTTAACTTGGTGTTCATAGAAATTGTTCTTAGGTGATGGGTGATGAGTGTGTTCTCTTTGAATTGGGATGTCATCGCGGTTTATTGAAATTCAGGATTAGTGAGATGATTCTTCCGGTTAAGTCAGATTGTGTTGCAAGATGTGCATAGGCGTCTTAAGGGACGGTTTTCTCTTTATGGTAGAACCCGAGGTGTTTCTAAGATTGAGTGGGAGGGGTAATGGGTTAATTGTTAGCCCTTATGGGTCCTAATTATCCTATTTTAAGCATGTGTATATGTTAGGGTAAACATGCATCATATTGACGTACATTACATAGGACAAACATGTATCATATTTACTGACATTGCATTACATTGCATATGATGTTTGTACTTACTTTCCTAATTTCTATGTTGTTGGTTGAGATATTTAATGATTCACTATCGCTTATATTCTTTATTGGGATTACTTAAGATCTTTGATTTTGTTTCCCTACTTGGATTATTTGATACTTTATGTCTTGGATATTGTTATTGACTAGTATTTCCTAAGTCTGGGGTGTAATTTTGGGGATTGGATGGTTGTAGGTGTTCTCTTCATCACTTAGGTTTAGGGTTAGCCAAGGATGTTATTGCGTGCACATTGTTCATTGTACTCATCCTTTCCCTTTTATACAATATGTGCAGCTACAGAGACCAGTGCCACCTAATTGTTTTATATTTTCTCCTTGAGGCAGTGGTTTCAAACAAAAGAGGTAGTTTATTGGTCCTTCCATAGTCACTTAGAGTCCCTTATCATTATTTGTGTCTTTACTTCTATTTTGGTATATAGGACTGTTGATTTTTTATATTTTGGATATCTATAGAGGCTATACTTGTGACTTTCATATTTTAGGGTTTTAGTGAGCGAGTTTGATTTTGTAGCAATATTTTATTTTAAACCTTATGTTTGTTGCTGACTCACTTTATTTTTCATATTGTATTCTTGTTCTATGAGAGTTAGGCTTACCTGTTTAGGTGGTTTGGGACAGGTTTCATCTTGACCAAATTTTGGGTCATGACAATAATCTTTTATATAAAAATGTAAAATTGAAAAAAAAATTAAAATTATTATATTGGGAAATTTATCTTTCCAAGCCTTAGTCTAGAAAATATAGTAGCTATGCAGACTTTTACTTGTATAATGAATGTGCCTTTTCTACTGCCTTTTGCAAGTATACATTCTTCCCTGTTAAAAAAGGTTCATTTTTTCTTGATTTCTTCATAGTTTATTATTTTTCTATATTAGTTTAGGAACATATCCGGTCCTACGTCCGTATAAAGGAGGAAGATTGTGGCAGACATTAGGATGATGGATAGTGTCTAAGTAATCAATTTTATGATATTGTTCTATCTTTAGTTTCTTCTCTGTAAAAGCTGCTGAATTGTCCAATTTACACACTAATTTCAAAGTAAATACGGGAAATAGTTAAAAAGTGGTTCTATCATAGGGTTAAATCATGGTAGGACTTAACCTCATAATATTTAGCAAACTTTTTTTCCTATGTTGACTTTTCAAAGATTTCATTGGTGCATAATGGATCCTTCAAAATTAGTACGTTTTAAAGGATCCAACTTGAGTGCTGTAATATTTTTTAAGAGTATGAGCAACATAGCTTTTTTCCTCACAACAATGTGGGGAAAATCTAGCACATTATCTGTGATCTTTGTATAGTTCCAATAGTCTTTATAGACCAGTACACTTGGAAATGGTTTCATTACTTTATTGTTTGACCCTTTTAGCATAGAATCTCAATGAAAAAGCATTAAGATTCTCAATAAATTAGCGTCATTACTTGTACTAGTTCTCAATTCTTACATCTTAAAGCAATATGTAAGGTCTCAATGCAACACGTGCCATTACTGGTAGCAGATGGATCAAGCTCCTCAAATTGAGTGCTTCTACATCCTTTTCTATTGGAACAAAGAGATATAATATTTTAGGAAGTTATCTCATGAGCAACGAACAAGTACAGTAGAAAAATATTTGGAGTTACCATAACAAACTCAGAACATGTTGTTGGTAAACTTCATGGTGAAGAATTGATGGCTCATCATAAAACTCCAGCCTTAGCAAGGAACTTTGTCTCTTCTCCTATGGATATTATGAAAAAACAGTAAGAGTTAATGATTTAACTGTCTTGGATTCAATGGTGGCTTCACAACTAATCTGCGACTTCATAAAGAGGCCTTAGTTGATGGTTGTTTATGAGCCTGAAGGCTCAAAGTTGGAATTTGATGATTTCAAAATAAACCAGGCCCCAAGAATTGCATCCATGGCCCTCAAGGGAAAAGAAATAACCTCATTTCAACCATGTAAAATCCAAAAATAAATATAATGGTCCTTGGGACCATTTTCATGGTTCCTTTGATTTCTCTGTATTTAGAGCATTCTTGTAACTGCTTAAAGTCGTTTATGACTTTGTAGGATCGTTAGGTTAGTTCCCTAGTAGTTTTAATGTTCAAGTTTCTCTATTTGTTGCAATTTTGAGAATTACTTGGCTTATACGATCCTGAATTGTCTTTTTGTTGATTCTGTTGAGTCTAGGATGTCAATTACATAAATATTTCATAAATTAGTCAGTGAAATCAGATTTCGTTTCTGCTGTGAGCCTCAAACTATTCAAATTAAGGCTGGCTAGGCACTAAAGGATCGCGATCGCGTAGGCCAGACCCAGTGTGCATCACATTCGTAGTACTAAGGGATGTGATCTAATAGTTAAGAAAGCAGGGGTTGCGATCGCATGACTTGTTCGACGATTATGTGACTGCTGGAAGGTCTACATGAAGTACTCTTCTTTATTTTTTGATGAAATTCCTTATTTTTCCTAAAATTCTCTCAAGTCTAGAGCTTAATTTACTATAAAATAAGAGTTTGATTAAGGTTTTGATGCGTAGAATTGTGTTCTTGTGATTCTACAATCTTTTCTACCGGATAATTCTTCATTTCTTCTTTAGTTGTAATGTTTTGTATATTACATAAACTTTCCAGGATTATTTTTTCATTTTCTACCATTAGTTTGAGCCTTATTTTGTACCATATGAAGTATGAGATATTCTCTATGTGTTGGTATAAATATTTCATTTTTTTGAGCTATAAAAGTTCACAGACGCATTTTTAGTTTGGATTTCGACCTCGCTAGTTATATTGTAATATGGGTTTTAGACAGGTTATTGGTGTGGTATATGTATGGTAAAGTTCATGCTAAGGGCTAGTATTGCTAGTTGGAGCCTCGTTGTGGTTATTCTTATGTCCTATGGCCTACTTAGCTTGTCTAAAACTTAGTTACCTAATCAGGGGCTATGTTAACCTACTCGTGTGCTCAATACCGACTATGGAACTTAGTATGGTATGGGGAGGAGTATAAATTTAAGTACCTCCTATTTATATGCTGACTCTGGAATGTAGATTGGTTTGGAGGGGATTATATTAGTTTTTAGAGCTTAGTAGCTATCCCCTGGTTTAGGCTTGTGGCTTTAGAGTCGATCTAGGTTGGATGATTATTGTATGTTCTACCTGAGGTGTTGCGTATGATTAGTATGTGTGCGGTCACCTGGATATAGATAGACAAATATGGTTTTGCAGAATGATTAGTAGCCTTGTACAATGATATTGTACTCTAGCCTGGTGTGAGCTTGGGAGTGAGCTGTATTTGCCTGAGCTGTGATAGCTCCATGTTCTCCTCTATAGGGGCATGTACTTAGACCTTAACGGATGTCATCTTGGAATTTTTGGCATCTTTGGTGTAATTAGTCATGGCTCAGGACCTTAATTTTGCTAGGAGAGGGTGTACCTTAAGACTAGGGCTTTTTATCTATTGTATGATTCTAGTTAGAAGTCGTAGACCAGTTTAGCCTATTGATTGATTCTATGTTGCGATTATGCATTAGTAATTTAAAATGTAACTTTATTTTGGCAGAGTAGTAATCAAAAACTGATTGGTTATACATTTTATGTATCCACAACTACAGTAGCAGTATGGAGTTATTTCCCTCACTCTACCTAGTTTATTTTCTCACCAGCACCCTGATTTCTAGGTATTGCCTACATGGAAGTAGTTGGATTTTTTACTATTGTTCTAATTCTCCTATTTTTTTGGACTTGATTTTCCACTAAGATATAATATACGAGCTGAGCTCGAGTTTGGGATTTTTCCCTGATGACTTTGACATTAGTTGGAGTTCCATTAGGATTTTGTACGTGATATTAGATCCCTCTACAAACCCTGTGACAATGGGTGGATATTTTTGAGATATTCCTAGTAGTAAGAGTTGCAGCTAGGGAGAGGGTATACAGGAATAAGAGGGGTAAGTATATGGTGAAGCTTTCGTGGGCCGCTTCTGGCAGAGTTTTTATACCGGGTAAGATATATACAAACACAATTTACTTTTTAGCACCCCTTTGTATTACATTCCTATGTGCTTGGTTGCACTCCTCGTGGCCTATGGGTAGAGTCCCGTTGGTTTACTTAGGTGATAATTTGTTGGTTTCTAGCTAGGCTTTGTGGCTACCCTTATATGTTGTTGATTACTTTTCTTACCTTAGTTACTATTATGTTCAGTGGTTGCATTCCCCATGTTCCTCTTTCTCTTATTGGTCGTTTGTTATGCAGGTTATGTTGGAGCTCCAAGTACCTGTCGCATTTGGTGATGAATGTCTTATGGCCTAGGTTTAGTATGTTATACCCTGATAGTTGACTTTCCACCATGCATATTAGCTGATGCTACACACATACTAATAGATGATCCTTAACCGTATTTACTAGCTAATAATACAGTTATCCCTTTTCTATTGCCCATTACATATTATTACCCTATTTGCTTGTGATCCCTCTTTACCTTTTTTTGCTTACTTTTACCCGTTCATCCTATGATACCTACTGGGTACCCATTGTTTTCTTTACTCATGCTACACTTCTACATCTTTTTATGAAGCAAATCTTAGCATGATTCATCAAAGCAGACGCGATTGTGGAAGCTAGTTTTGTTCTATTTCAGGAAATACGATGAGCAATCGGTGTTCATACTAGCTGGTCTTCGTTATGTACTCACAACTATTTTAGTTGGAGTTTGGATAGCTATTTTATTGCTTTTATCCAGTTGTGGGTTTTATTTTGTACTATTCTGTATGTAGATGCTAGGCAGCCATGCAACAGGTTTTGGAGGGATTTACTTTATGTTATATATTATGTTTCTCCTCTTTCTTCTTTTATTTTTCCTAATATTATTTTCTTTGTACACTTGATACTAGCCCGATGCTACTTGCTCTGGGTCAGGGTTAGGCTTGTCTATGGGTGGAATGTAGACTCTATTATAACTCAGTGTTTGGGTTATGACACAGTGGTGTCAAAGATCTAGGCTCATCGATATCTCCGGATATAGGAGCAACTGTTATATAGAATCTCATGGATCAGTGCGCAAACATATGTATTCTATCTTCAGAAAGCTACATAGCACTCGTTAGGAAACACTCTCACTTCTTGACTCCTTGGTGTGTTGTATGGTCATTAGATTCTTCTCATCTCATTCGACTCTACTCTTTCCATGTGATTTCCCTCAGTGAGTACAGTGATATTCCTGGAGTTTTAGAATCAGATTCTAGTGTCAAGAGACCACATCATTAGTCCCAGAGTTTCAAAATCACCTAGGCTCACGTAAAGGTTTTTGTCATACCAGTTCCGCAGAGTGCCTGAGTTCATTCAGAGGTACCAATAGGTGTCTTGAGAGGAGCATCAATTGAGGATGAGTTTGGTGGTTTCCAGAAGGGGTCCTTGACCATTTCGTATTATGCAGCATCATTCGATAGGATGACTAGGCATATCCCTACCCTGTATGATTATGAGATATGGAAGGGTGTTGTACTTCTTCAAAGGATTGGTTTTTCCACTCTGTATGATGATAGAGCACTTGGTGATAGCAGGACATACAGTTGAATAGATCTTTAGACGGTTGGTATCCCTTGAGAAGGCTTGTCATGAGACCTATAGGGTTGGGGTTGGCATTGGGGTAAGGAAGTCTACTAGAAAACAAGGGCTAGTAGTGATCAATCTCTAGGCCTTATGGGGTGAGGATCCTAGGGGTTTCATTATATATGGTAGATTTGGTCATGAAGCCATGGATTTCCCCCATTCCTGGGATTTTTAGTCCTAGCAGCTTGGGTTACATAGCTAGAGTTCAGGTCGGGGTTGTTCGGTTTTGCCTTCAAGTTCTCAGGATGTTTGTAGTGATACTCGATCTATGAGTGAATGCACAATAGACAGAGTGTTAAGTGGCATAGTAGATCCAATTGGGTCAGTCTAGCCAGCCTATTCAAATCTTCTCTCAGTTAGCCAACAAAGGCTCAAGTACTCAGAGAATTTAGCTAGTCAAGGGCCTATCTTCAGATTTATAGGGTCGTAGTGGCTAGAGTAGTTTAGATTGTGGTCCCAGTCAGAGCAGTACTAGGGCTATTATGAGTGTTGTGAGCTATCCATCTGTCTATAGAGTGTATGCAACACAGGGCCATATAGTGGATATTGCTTGCAGCCTTACCTCAGAAGATAGTTAGGGCAGCTGGTGGTATTAGAAGTTTGTGTTATGCTTGCAGAGGCTTTCATGTTTTTATAGGGAGTGGCCCAGTTATGGATAACTTGGTATGGTAGGTCAGCAGAGTCTTCCAATGGTGTCCCATCCTTTAGTTGGGCAGGGTGTTGCGGGTGAGCTACCTTCGAGCTCTATTTTTGACATGGTTTTATTTTATTCCCTGCCTAGTAGACTTATGTTGACTTGGGCATGAATCTCAATTAATTATTTCTTACTTTATCTTTTCTAGCTTGAGTTGCTTTACCCTTGCTGATGTTGTGTCATAGATGGGTTTAGGCCTTACTTTTAGACCTTTGATGTTCGTTGCCATCTTTTATGTAGTTCTTTGGTGGCACGTGGCCTGTGATTCCTACTGGCGAGCTGAGTCTTCTCTTTTATCCAAGGGGGTGCCTCTTATTCCTAAGTAAGCTGTGGTACTATCATTCAAAGCTTGAGTTTCTTGTTTAGGCTGGCCTTACTATACCCTAGCTGAGATTTTAGCACCATGTCTTATTCTACCCTGAGTGGTGGATATTGTTTGTTGTTTCCTTTTGTGTTTCGTGTATGAGGAAGGAAATTTTTAGTGGAGGATCCTAGTAAGGGATTTGAGTCACTTAACTAGTTTAGCCTTTAGATATTTTGAGATAGAGGAGTTGTACCTTATGTTGATAGGTGGCCTTAGTGATTTTGTCGAGCTTGGGAAGTTTACCTTGTTCTC
>JBDJHY010924543.1:0-11330 GCA_039654485.1 Withania somnifera
TTCATGGATACAAGGCGTTCTCTAAGATTAATCGAAGTTCTGGCAACCTCTAGTTGAGGATTTGGCTTGAGGATGTCTCAAAGACAGGTTTTCAAATGAGGTATAGGCACTATGAGTTTCTGGGGATGTTATCTAGGATAACTAATTCTCCTACAGCTTTTATGTATTTGATGTCTCAGGTGTTCCAGCCTTATTTGGACTTATACATGATTGTTTTCATCGATGATATACTAGTTTACTAGCAGACTCGAGCCGAGCATGAGGGGCACCTGAGAGTTGTATTGTAGACTTAAAGGACTGAGCGACTCTATGCTAAGTTCTTAAAGGGTGAGTTTTTGCTAGATTTTGTCTCCTTTCTGGGCCATGTGGTATCAGGTGCCGGTGTTAGTGTTGATTCGGCTAAGGTTGCAGCAGACTGTGATTGGCCTTAACCTATTTCCATTACTGAGATTAAGCTTCTTGGTATTGGCAGGGTATTACAGTTGTTTTTTTAGGGTTTCTCTTCCATTGCAGCCATTTGACTAGACTAACATGGAAGGACGTTCCCTTCTAGTGGTCAGTCGAGTGTGAGTCCAGCTTTCTAAGACTGACGGAGTTGCTGACTACCGCCATGGTTATTGTTTTACCAGTTGAGGGCCAACCATTTACAGTGTATTTTGATGCTTCAGATGTTGGATTGGGTTGTGTCCTGATGCAGCAGGGCCATGATGTAGCTTATGCATTGAGGCAACTGAAGGATCACCAGCGCAACTACCCCCTCCCCCATGATTTAAGGTTGGCAGTAGTGGTTTCACGATTAAGATCTGGAGGCACTACTTATATGGAGTCCACTACGAGGTATACACGGATCACCACAGATTATAGTACATTCAAAGTGAGAAAGAGCTTAACTTGAGGCAAGGAAGATGGGTTGAGCTCCTAAAGGAATACAATTTGAGTATTATCTACCATCGAGGCAATCCTAACTTGGTTGCTGATGATCTAGGCTATTATACATGTCGTAGAGCCACCTAAGTCCATGTTTTAGCTTTATTTATAGAATATTTATATAATTTATGAGTATCTTATGATTATATAATTGTAAAGTGTATCTAACCAATGTGATTAGCACTTTTTAGGTTTATTGGCATGATAGAACAAGTTGGGAAACAAGCTGGATAGAGCAGGATAAACTACAGGAAAGTGACGCCTATCACCATAGGGATCACAACGTGATGGAAGATCCATCACGATAAGGATCACGTCATGATCCCTTTGTTCCACTAGCAGAGAAAGCCTGTTCAAGGAAGAATTAGTAGGGCAGTTTAGTCTTTTCACCCAAGCACCTATATAAGCATTGGGAAACGTTTTTCTAAGGGGAGTTCTAATTTTTGGCATTCGAAAAAAGAGGCAACCCTTGGGGGATTGAAGATACAAGAGAAGAGGATACTTGACAACCTAGGGTTATCTCTACCTTTCAATTCTTGTATTTTAATGTTCTTGAATATAATTCCCGAATTGAATAAGAGCTTTAGTGGGTAAATACCCTTGTTCTAGGGTTATGGTTAGCACACTTTGTATAGGATTAATTTGATATAAAGTAGTATTTGTTCTTATCATTGATTGTTCTCACACCCTGTAATTACTGTGTTTCTAACTGTTGGCCACCATTAGATTCAACTCTTAACTTGCAAGGTTCATTGAATCCAATACTCTTGTGAGTGAAATAGGAGCGTAAGGAGTGTATTTATGTTGATGACCATAATTCGAGATTAACAACATAATGAGTAACTGAAACATGATAGTGTAATTAGTGCTTCGCTTGGTTTAATAAGGAACAAAGTGTTAATGCATTTATGAAAGTAATATAACACATGCCAATTGGAATAGTTGTGTGCTTGCATAAATAGGGACTAGAAGGCTATAAATCCCTAGTCATGATTTCAACCCCTAAATCAGCAATTAAAGAATGAGTACCTTTATGGACGATTAAGATTGTACTTGTTTGTGTGCAATGCCATAACCCTGGGACTTTTATTTATATCTATCTTGTTTTGTTGTTTCACCCCATATTTAATTTATGTATCTATAGTTACGTTAGAACTACAAAATTACCACACTCCTAGCCTTTTCTTTTACGTTGCATTATAAATTAAGATCTTACTAGAATTATTTGGCAATTCTAATTCACAATTCCAAGTTCCTGTGGGTTCGACATTCGGCTCGCAAGAGCCACTGTATTACTTGTGAGATCATATATACTTACATCTGTTAAGGAGTCAACACTCGTGATCCTGAGGAAGATTTTATAAAGTTCTATCCAACTTCAATGACTTAGTAGAGCTCTAAAGTTCTATCCATTTTACTCGATTTAATAGAGCAATTCGTGGTATTGCAGTCCATGAGTCATGGTCCTAACTTGTGGAGACATGGAAATAAATTTTCTTCTAGTTTTTGTTGTCTAAGATGATACTTAGAGTTTTTGGGTTAGCACAAGTATAGGGTATTATACCCCTCTCTCCCATAAATAATCTCTGCATTTTTTATCTACTTCTTTACTATACTTTGAGGGTGGATGAGCAGTGATCCCCAGAAATTGTGCATAGAGAATAGCACAACTATAAATACTTGAAGCCTACAAGAATAAGATAAATTCTTGGCATGTACACTACTGATTTTTCTTATGATCTTAGAAACAAGTTGGAAACACTCCATCTTACTTTATTTTTTAGAGGACAAAAATAGACCTATGTATTTGATTGGGAACTCACCTTGAGTAAGTCTATAATCTCCAACAGCTTCTTCTTCTCCTAATCATTCAGTCCAACAAGAAACAAAAAAAATTTCTCTATGTTTGTCACTATTCTTGTAGTTGCACTGTAATATAATAAAACATCCTTTATTCATGTTACTGGTTATATGTCACCTTTGTAAAAGATCATCCAATCATCAAAAAAGATCAAATGATTCAATTTTATGTTCTTACACATTGGATGAAACTTGAAGACTGATAAGTTGCCCATGGATTTTAAGATCCTTGATAAGTACTCCATGACCAATACAAATAACAAAGGCGAAGCAGAATCTCCTTGCCTCAATACCCTCTTTCCTTTAAAGTATCCATAATCTTCATTATTTACCTTAACAGTGTATTTTGAAATAGCGACACGAACCATAATTAAATTGATAAACTTCTATGGGAAACCAAAACCTTAAGAGCCTCTCCAAGAACTCCCAACTCACTATATTATAAAATTCCCTTAGGCTAATATTCATGAGACACCTAGGTGTGATTCTCCTATTGTAGTGTCTCACTATGGAGTAGCTTTGAACAAAAACAACTTGGTTGGTTAACACCAGATAACTTGTAGAATTCTCTAACCTCATGAAAATCATTTTAGAAATCCATTTGTACAACACATTACAACATACAATAGGCCTGAATTGACTAGCTTCTTTAGTATTCTCCACATTAGGGCCTCTTATATTTCAGCTTATGATGCTAACTATTCCCAGTGCTTGGGATGAGGTTGCTCTCCTCATTGCTCTCAATTCCTCCACTATCAAACACTACTTAACTTAAAGAATTTAAACTCGCTTTTGTTCAAAGGTATAGTCCTTCTTGGTATGATCAACACTGATAATTTTCTAGCTTTCTATAGCCCTCTAGATTTGTGAGCAACTACATTACTACATTCCCTTCCCTTTTGTGCTACCCCATTAGCTTTTTATATCACTTATTGGTTAGTTCTACTTTGGATCCTCTCTTCTTTTCCTTTGTTATTGCTTCTAACTTGTTTTATAATTCCTTAGCCTTTTCCATCTTTTCTCAAATTCCTACACTTGAATCATATTTTTTATGTGCCGCCCTCTTTAGACAAACCTCAATTGAATGGCCATAGTTCTTACAGAACTGGTTCCATTCTTATGTCACCTATTGCTCAATCATATTCCCCTTTTCATTCCTAAAAGTAATCAGCTCTTAAAGAGATGCATCCATATCTACCTCTACTATGAGTCTAGCAAAGTTGAGACTAATATTCCTCTCTATATTTTGATCCACTATTAAAGATTTCCCAATCAAGTTTCCTATCTTACTCAACCCCTTATTGCAAAGTCTAGCCCTGAAAAATTGATCCATAGAAGAATTGTGTGCAACTCCTCTCATGAGAAATCCATATTTGGATTCCATGCCTATAGTATGAAAGGTTTACTATCAAAATGGAAAATCTCTCCCTGTACTACTTTATTCATCCCCAGCTCACTCCATCAGTCTCAAATTTAAGTATCACAACTTTATTTTTCAACATCACTACTTTTTTATACTATGTTTTACCCATACTCTCTGTATGAATCCCTTCATTACTTCAAACGGTGGGTTACCCAACAGAACAAATCATTGAGTTCCTCCAAAATTCTATCTCTGATTGAATGTCTTCCATGTCAATTTCCACCAATACTAACTTACCTTGCACTTTAGGAGATACGTACTCCATTTTGAAACAAACATTTACCACCTTCCTTATATCAAAGTTTTCCAAGATCGACATCTTTTTCTCACATTTAATCATCTCCTACACCTCGTTTGTCAATGATTGTGTACTTGAGCTTGCTGAGGTCAGTTTGTCACTCGATCTTTCCTTCTCAACAATTTCTTACCACAACTTCTAGGGCTTCATTTGTTGTACCTTGTCTTTCTTAGCTTTTTCCTTTCCTAGATCCCTCTTTTGACACTTGAGTCTCTATGATTACTGGGTTACGTTCCATTGCCTTGACTTTCCGTCTGACTTTGTCAAACAATTTTCTTACCCTTGTTAGCTGTTGTGTAGCTTGTTAGATTTTTCATGGCCTTTGCTAATGGAGCACGAGCTCTCCTGCCCATGGCTGGCGTATGTTAAGCTGACATGCACCGAGAGGAAATCATGCTACCCTATTGTCAATTGCTTTAAACAAAAAATAATGACTCTTTTTACTTATTCGTTATACTAAAAGAAGATATTTTTTTTATTCATTCTAAAAATATATAATTTTACTTTTATTAACAAGTATAACAAATAAAAGTGTACGGAGAGAGTAAAAGTTAACTCTTTTGTCAACTTTGACATTTTATACTATATGTATAGATTATATTATTTTTGACTTGATCTTTTTATTCCACACATTGTCACTCTACAAAAAGAGACAAAAATAAAGGGTCCTATTTTATCCACTAATTTTAAATTAGCGGATATGTTTAAAATTCTAAACTAACAAATTCACAACTAATAAATTTAAAATTCAAATTATATAATATAATTAAAGGCTAAAGGAATATAGCTACTGCTAATCTAGTTTTTTCCTATGTACTAAACAAACAACAACCATATGCTTGTGCTTCATTACATAAATTCCTAATTTCAACTCATTACCAACAGCGAAGAAAAAGAGGATTTAAACTAAGATTCAAAATATACCAACCTTTGCACATGTTGAGTAGATCGAAAAACGAAGTTTAGAACTAATTTTTGATTAAAAAAAAGTGGTGTAGGGGCAGTTGATTGGTGGATTTTTAATGGGGGTTAGGAGTTTGGGGATTTTCAAATGAGGGATTAATTGGGCCGAATCGAGATTTTATATAAAGTATATTATTTGGTGCTTATTTACTTTATTACTGTTGACAACGCATCAGATAAGAGAGTTATTTACTTTAATTCGTTAGTTGTAAAAGTGATGAAAGATATATTATTTTTATTACATTTTAATTTAATAGTTTATTTGTATTAGGTTTCGGCCTTGAAAAAATCACCCCTAAATCGGAATATACAAGAAAATCGAGGCTCATCATCTCCGTCGCTCCCATATCTTTGCGCCCTCATTTGCACCAACCATTCTTCTCTCTCTCTCTCACTCACACACGCGTCCGCGCGCACACACACAGGGTACGTGCCGGAGAACGGCAACTATGGCAGCTACATTTGCTACACTGGTAAGTTCCTTTAACCTCTCAAAAATTCTCTACTGTTGTTCAACATTTAGCAGCTCCGCTTTCAACTTCTGAACTTCATCTTTCATTTTACTTGTCTTAATAACACAAATTATTGAATAAAGGATCGCTAATAAGCTTGCTGTCTTCTTAGCTGACATAAATTCCTTCTTTTACAGTCGAATTTACGCTTACTCTCAGCTCCACGAGTTGCGAACCCTACTTATGCTGTTTCTCCGAAGTTGATGAAATTTTCATTGTCATCGTCAGGCTTCTATTCTGGCTCGTTGCGTCTGGCAACTCCATCGAACCGTTCGGTTCACAGGAAAACCGGCGGTTCATCAGGTTCCATTCAAGCTGCCGCTCAGGTCTCTACTCTCTCGCCGAGCTTATTTCTCGCTTTATTATTTGTGCTTCTTTTTTAGGAAATATGCTTTCTAGGGTTTCTGTGATGAATACATTGGCCGTAGATGGCATCTGGTGCTCAGTGTTAGTCCAATAATTGACTGGTTTCTGATTTTAAGATGTTATATTAGGTTTGTATATTGTATAAGTGATACTACAACAAAATATGAGCAATTTTACAGTTTTTGGAAAGTTCTTAGTAAATGTTGTGAAAAAAGAAATTGTAGTTCTTGTGAATTTTTGTGAGTGGAACAAGGACTTTAATACTTGAAGCTTATGAAATTGGTATAAAAATGAAAGGCATAATACATTAACAGGCGCTCAAACTTGGCCTCATTTGGCAAGTAAGCACTCCCAACTTTGAGAATGACCAACCAGACGCAACTTGGTCTTAACTGGAAACTAAATTCTCCAACTCGTCCCTATTGTGTATCGTGGACGATGGTAATGTGGTACATTAATTGTGGAGGTGTCTACTGCATATTTCAAAGATGGAATGTTTACTTGCCAGTTGAGACCAAGTTTGAGTGTTGGGTTACGTATTTTGTGATGTCAAACATGTCCCAAGATGAAAAGAGTGTTATATAATATAATGTTTTCTTTTGTTTAGTAGCTAAGTGAATTGCGGAAGTGGATTAAGCCTTGGAACGTGTTTAAAGTGGTGGTGGTTCAGTTTTCAGCAGAGATTAGTCCCATAATTTGTTCATTACTTAGTTGAAGTTTTTAATTAGTCTGAATGTATTTGTTGAAACCAGATGGCGGGATTGCAATCCAAAGTGACACACAAAGTTTATTTCGATATTAGCATTGGGAATCCTGTTGGAAAGCTTGCTGGGCGAATTGTAATTGGATTATACGGTGATGATGTGCCACAGACAGCAGAAAATTTCCGTGCACTCTGCACAGGTTCTTTAGTAGATTTTATGTTATAATTATTATGGTTTTTGATATTCTTATTTCCCATGCTGTTTTAGCTACAGCTTTTATTGTAGGTTTTGTTCTCATTATCATTACTGCTGTCATCTTCTGAGTTATTGCTTGAGCTTCATGCTTAAATTACTTTCCATCATTTATCTTTTTCTTATAGTTTGGATTGATTTCTTCCAATCAGGTGAAAAGGGCTTTGGCTACCAGGATTCTGCATTTCATCGTGTTATTAAAGATTTCATGATTCAAGGGGGTGATTTCGATAAGGGTAATGTAGGTGTCTCAAAACTTGGTTTGCTCTTTTTCTATTTGTTCCTCTTATTAGCATTCTTCTTGATACACACCCACACATCCTTCACCTAGTTTATTTTATTTTCTGTAGTACATGGAATGAAGTATGTTTTGGGTTGCTTACTTTTTAGCTTTTTGTTTTGCTTGTTTCTCCTTGACCAAGATTTTAAATAAGAGAAATGCAAAATCTTGAATTGGTTTCGTTCCCTAGTTTTTTCTCTTTATATTTTTAGTTGTTTATTCTTGTCTTTTGGGTCTGCAATGACTCCAACTTTTACCATGGAAAAGCAGAGAAGAAAAGGCTGTTTTTCAGTTTTGAATTTGTGAGATTTCCCTGTTACTTATAGCAATGTAAATCTCTGTATTCTAGAATCATCAACTTTCATATGATATAAACTCTTTTTCGATTAAGTAATGAACTTTCATGATATAACTTTGCTTGTTCTATCTTTTCCAAATAGGGTATCTTCTTTGATCAGTAGTTAAATGCGTGAAAGAGTCTGTGAGGTAAGATGCTCAGTGGAATTTGCACTTGCTGACATATTTATGATTCTGTTAAAAGTGGAATGTGTGATAATTAATATGCATAGATTGGTTGAAGAGTTCTAGTGTTCGCAGTTCATAATTTGGAAAAATTTCACTTGCCATGTCTGCTCATTGTAATCTTTTCCCCATGCATTGGATTTTATATATGCAGGGAACCGGTGGTAAAAGCATATATGGTCGCACCTTTAAGGATGAAAACTTCAAGTGTAAGTCGGATTTTCTTCTTAAAAGTTAGCCTCAAGCTCCTCCTTGTGGTTAGGGCAAACAGTTCGGTTGGTTCAGATTGTGTACAATGTTCTTTTATGATAAAGGTTTTATGTAATTGCAGTGGTTCATACTGGACCTGGGGTGGTTAGCATGGCAAATGCAGGCCCTAATACCAATGGAAGCCAATTCTTCATTTGCACTGTAAAGGTATGTGGAGTGGGAATTCCAATCAGCAGGATATCTTCTGAATATTGGATGCAAAGTCATGATTAAGATAGTACTACTATTATACTGCAATGGCCATATGAAATGAAAGAGAACTATATATGCTCATGTTTAGTATTTCGGCCATCGAGAAATCATTTTAGCTGCTCTTTTTTCCAAAAAACAAATAGCCACTTGCTTACTTCTTTCTTATTGGCTTGCTCCTTCCTTTCTTTTTTCTGAATGTTCTTGCTATCAGCAAAAACAATGTTATTGAGCTTGTAATATTTAGTTTTATGCGACACTTCGTGCTGAATCAAGATTCCCATCCTTGCTTTTCATGTGACTTTATTTATCATGCTTCAGCATATCTGGGCTCTGCCAATTCACACTAAACTTAAACAAGAATAACCTCAAATAATTTATCCTTGGAATGTAAAACTAAAAATAATGGAGGAAAAACAGATTAGCAAATTTCAACTGCTTGTGTCAGCAAATTGTATTTCTTTTGAAAGATATACATGGAAGTACATTAATTTGGGTATTTTCAGGATAATTTGGTTCACATATTTTAACTAGTATTATAGTTGGTCAGGTACTTGTTTTCTGAAAACAAAATATCCATCTTTAGAGCAAAGCCTATTTGATTTCTAGTATGTTTTAGATGCCATCTTGTAGAGAACTTAACTATTTGTAGTCAAGTTTTGACTTGACATGATATTGAATGCAATTATATTTTGGTGTATTGCAGACCCCATGGCTAGACCAGAAGCATGTTGTGTTCGGGCAAGTTTTGGAAGGCATGGACATTGTGAAATTGATAGAGTCACAGGAGACTGATAGGGGTGACCGTCCAAGGAAGAGGGTTGTCATCAGTGACTGCGGTGAGCTACCTGTAGCCTGAGGCGTGAATGCAAATATTTTACACTGTAGCTTGACAGAAGGATACGTTTTGGTCCATCACGAGATATAGAGGACTCTCAATAGTGAGTTTTCATCGAAATACAAGGCTTTCTGTCCTGTTCCTTTTTGGGTCTATCTAGGATTTCTGGAAATTTCTTGCTAGCAGCGAGTATGCTGTTTTCCTGTAACCGGGGCATATGTGGCTTTAGTTAACATTGAATATTTGATAGATGGTAACAGACTATTGTTGCTTCTATTCGACCATGAATTTGGATTACTTTTGTCTTGCTTAATGTGGAAGTGGGTAAGGTTATATTTGACAAAAAATTTAGTGTACGGTTACATTTCCTGAAAGATGAGCCAACGATGACCAAATGACAATAAAAGAACAGTAGTAAGATATTTTGGTCCTCCTTAGGCAGCATAGTTGTGCTTGCGTATGAACAACCAGAACTTATTCAGCAGGCTGCAATGCGCAGATACCATATATAGCTCCATTTTGTTTGTCAAGTAGCAGATCGAGTTGCCTGTTTGCTTGGAGATTGAGGTGTATTTCAAATAGAGGGGTAAGTAGTTGTAGACTAGTTTCATTATTTACTCCTACTACCAATACTTTTACTGAATATGATACAGATTTTGAAAAATTTATAATGACAATTAGAAAACTTCTTGTATCATTTATATGTTAGCTGAGTTCACAAACTTGATAAGTACTGGGGACTTGATTTCATGAATATGGAGTATTTATATATTCAATTACCCAAAGAGGGCAGTTTTTCCATAATACCGTCCCTAGGGATTGGTCTAGCAGTGAGAATGCAACTTATGTCTAGTGATGAGAAGAGCACTTTCTGGTATGCGTTAGGTCAGGATAAAAGAGATGCTCATTATTTATTGAGTTTTGAATTGTACGCTACTCTCTTAAAAAAGAAAGTGCTTTTGGACATTCCACAAGAGTAGAATCCAATCAAGTGTGTGGCAAAATTCAAAACTCAAAACCCCTTTCCCCTAGTAATAGCCATCTGAGGTCTGAATAAAATCATGTGAAACGTTGTCTGCGTGAAGATTTTTTGTCAAAAAATTATGAAACTATTTTTTTTGTTTTTTGCAAAAGTCAAGAAAATAAATTACCCCCTTCTTTTGATCTCAAATTACACGTTCATTTTTGTACAAGTTTGAGTGAACTAAATTTCCCCTAAACTATTTTTATTATAAGAGTTTCATTCATAAATTATTGGATATTTTGTTATTTCTGGATTATAACTCCATTTAGATTTTCCTTCCCCTTTCTCTATGTGGTGTTTGGGGTAACTTGCAGAGAGGTGCCTGAGAAATGAAGTAATCTTTTAAATTAAATTCATGGTAATTGAAGGTATGTAAACACCTAATAATTTAGATACAAAACTCGGATAATGTTGATAATTTGTATCGTCACTTGATACTCTTGAAGGAGCTTTTGGACGTGATATTCGAATAGCATGTAATATTCCCTTTAAAAGGTGTTTAAATATAATTTCATGGTGATTTAGGAAATTCTATATATGCTGAATATTTTAAGTGTAGAACTCATATAACAATGTTATTTAAATATTTTAATACTTAACCCATTCACTCTTCAAGTTTCAACTGATAAAAGATCTTGCGAATGAAGACCAGATGCTCTTTAAAGAAAATTTCCAGAGAAGTGAAACTACACAAATAACTGCAAAGAATAGTTGGAGATGAATGAATGATTACATGTGTTTGTTCTTACAGTATACGTTTGCACTCCAACAGACAGGAGGATAAACGAATAGTTAGTTATGTGCAAAATGAACCACGAGACGGACTCTTGTTAGCTCAAATATTATGGATAACTGTGTAATAAATTTAAATCTTCTAAGTTTTCAAAGTTACCGCAGCTAAA
>JBDJHY010924652.1:0-14474 GCA_039654485.1 Withania somnifera
GGTGTAGATGTCAATTCCTAAGTATATGAAGAATTTTAGATATGAATTAAGGTCCTAATGAACCACTAGCACAAAGTTGAGTTCAGAGCTTTACTATCGATAAGTTTCCAAGTAAGTTCTTATAAGGATCAACTATAAATGAGCATATATTTTAGAATACTTATGCGGATCATAAACTATCAAATAAAAGATCTTTGAGTATACTTTTCAACATAATAAACCATTCGTTATTTTGAGTTCAGAATAAAAAGTTATGACTATTTTAGTGAAGCACTATCACAGAGTCACGAGTCAATGGACTAGTTGACTATTCATCGATGAATTTGATGGCCTAAATGACGTTTCATAGATGTGAAAAGTTTCCTAAGGGTATCATGGATCAAATGACAATGTCCTTCAATTTCACGGCCCGTAGATCTGGCATATGATCTGGATATTACTATATAACAACTATTTATCAATGTTTTTAGCTTTATATAAAATTCAATTTGAAGTTCCTTTTTTACTTTTCTCATTCTTTTCAACCCCAAGATCTCTCTTCAATCCTCATATGTCTACATAAATATTCTCCATTATCTTACAACATATATTTTAGATCTTCTTCAAGATTCTAATATCAAATCATTCTCGTATCTCTAATTGGACCATGAACTCATCTCCCAGGTTCAAGAAAGATTCTTATGACCCTTCTTCTTTCAAGATTAATTAATTCTTAGATATTTTGAGCGATTAGAGGTATGTGGGCATTGAATGAGGGCTCATTTCACCATTCCCAAAAATTCTAGTTTTCAAGTTAAAGCTTATGATTGCATGACTAAGGTTTCAACCCAACTTTTCATAATTTTAACATGCATAGAATAACTTATTTTGTATCTACAATTATGACTCAGAAGTATGATGTATTATTTGACATGAAATTTACATGATTTTATTGGTTTTATACAAATCTTCATGAATTGACCTTGTGGTCTCAGGCCTTAGTAAAGATTAAGTTCAAGAACTAAGCTTTCTCTAGATCTCTCATAATTTCATTTTAGTATTCGGAGTATTCTCAGACTTGTGCATGAATTTCATGTTTTACTCAACATTGTAGTATTTCAAGTAGTTTCAAATGCTATTATTTCAAGACTTATTTTAGCATAACTCAGTATGATTTGATCTTTTGATCAAAGACTCAAATTATTTTTGTCATGACTAGTATAAGCTTAGAGAATTGAGCTAAATAATATGTTTACTAAATTATGCACCACTTTTCATTGTTAGTATGGTATCCAGATATTCCATCATGACCATGACATTTTCTATGACTTATTACATATTATAGATTATTAGTTGATTCCTTGTGAAAATTGAGAGTCATAATACTTCAATCTTTACACAATTTACTCAGTTCAGTGAACTTTCAGTTTTAGTTCATGCATTGATAAATGTTTTTATTTTCTGATTTCAGAATACTTTATATGATATCTGCTCAGCCCTATTTTTAAAGTATATGCATATCTCACATGCTCAGTATATTCAAAGTAATGATCACATATTTTTCTTGTAATGATCCTAAATGTTATTTTTTTTATTTTTTTATGCATTTTGATTGCTTTTGCCCTTTCGTAGTTCTATTATATCAAACTAAGTGTGGATTTGTAGTTGATTTAGGAATGAGAGGAGGTTTAATATAAACTTTTGAAAATTTTGAGTTTTGGAAGCTTTATGTGATAAATAAGGAACTATAAGGGTCTTTGAAGTTCGGAACCTCGAATCTGTAATTCGTTAGTTCCATTAGCTCCATAATATTGATTTTGGTCTATTAGGACCCTTCATTTTATGTTTTAGAGCTTTCGTGGTGATTTTGAGGGGTTTGAAAGTATGAAGTTGAATTTTAAGTGCATATGATTGACTTGAGCCAAGAATGGCCTTAGATTGCCCGAATTGAAAATCTAACGATTCCATTGAATTCAGAAGGTGGAATTTAATCTATAATGAGGTGTTTTACATTTTTTGTAAGCCCCAGGGATATTTTGATCTTTTTGGTGATTTCAGTTAAAATGGACCCCTAACGGGTATTGGGTCAAGAATACCTCATATACATATTTTGATGGTTTTTCTAAGTCCATAACGTCGATATTAATATGTCTACATGTATAATTTATCATCATAGAATTTCAAACGAATCCCCTGGGTCTATCCGAAACCATTTCTCCTTAAGTGAATAATTGTTTTTCCAATTGATGTTACAACTCCCAGGTGACCATCGCATTCACGGAGGTCTTAGTGGACAAGGCATCATGTTCACGTGATTTGTGACGCATTCACAATGTTTTATCTATGCTATCTTCCGCGATCGAGAAGGTCTTGAAACTCGTTGACTCCTGCGATCGTGGGAAGGGACCACGAATGCTGTAGAGGGGCTGGTGTAATGTGTTGATTTTTAAAACAGAATATCAACATTTTTTATTATAACGCTCATGAAAACCCTCTCTAAAACCCTCATTTTGGCACTGTTGAAAGAGGAATTTGAAAATAATTATTGGGTTAAGTTGTTGGATCACTTTTTTTTATCTATTTCTCACCATTTTAACATAATTTTTCATAAAAAAAATCATGGTTTTGAATTTCAAAACAATTGAAAAATGTAGAATTCAAAATTGAACTAAAACTTTGAAATTTTTTCTATGAAATGAAATTGATTTCGATGAAACTTAATATTTAACTTCCCATAGTGATGAGCAATGTTATTTTACGATTAAGTTTATCTTGACCCCGTGGGCCCGGGGTTAGTTTTTGAATAAACCTTGTATCTTTGAAATTGAGTATTGATTAGTGAATATTTTTTGTATTTCTTGTTTGGTCAACTAGATTGTGCAAGTTTAATGGTGTTTCAAAAGGAAAAGGCGTCCGAGTTACTATATTTTTCCAAATTAAGACAAGGTGAGGTTTAAGAATTAATATTATCGATCAAGTTGGATCTAAAAATGAACAAGTGAAATTAACAGGAATACTTGATGAAATTGTGAAAACACATGTATACTTGATTTGTGTTGTGTATCGTTTGACGTGAATCTTGTAGTTGAAAATGATGACTTGAAATAAGAATAAGACCTAACTATATACTTGTTGATGAATATGCCTACATAAATAAATGAAAATCTTGAAATAAAAAATTTTGATGCCCGAAAGGCTAATTTGAAATAGAAAATCTATTCTTGATAGAAAAGAGACTTATGTTATTAAATTGAAATCTCCGATGTGTTTGGTATGAAGAAAAATGTTTTCCTATCTTGTGTTTTGTTAGCAAGAAAAAAACAACTTTGCAGTAGCCTCTAGGTATAATCTAATCGAATTAATTTTTTAAAAGCTTTTAAAAAATTAAAAAAAACTTAAATTTTTTTTGGGGGGGTGTGAGGTGATGGTATGGGGGTAGAGGGTAGGGGGTGGGGGTAATAAAAGCAATTTAATCTTATTTTAATTTTTTTAAAATAATAAAAAACTTAAAATATTTTGAAGGAAGGGTGGGGTTAGGCGTGGGTGGTGAGCTGGGTCGAGGTAGAGGGGTGTGAAAAATTGTTTTGTAAAAGAAAAAATTTTTAAAGGGGGAGGGGCTTTCAGTGTGGGGGTAGGCTAGGGAATAGGGTGTGATAAGAAAAAAAAGTATTTTTCTTTTACTTTTTTTGGGGTGGGGTAAAAAAATTAATTATTTTAAAAAGGTTTTTGAAAATACAAAAAAAGTTATTTGAGTAAAAAGTCGAGATGTGAGGTTGAAACAGAGTTTGGAAAAATATTTTTCTTACTATTTCAAGGTATGTCATTTTCCTTAGATTTGAGGAAAATAACTTAATTTGAAAAATATTTTTCAAAACAATTAAGTCAACCAAACATGAGAAAATTGAAAAATATTTTCCTTCATACCAAACACACCCCTCAACTTGTGATATTTTTCATGTTGATATGTGATAACTACTCACTTGGTGATACTTGATCATGAATCTTGAACTATGTCTTGACGAGATTATTGTACTAGTTGATATTGATTGTTGGTTAGACATTGTACCTTGGTTGAGATTATGGTAAAGACACAACCGAGGCTTCGATTGGGTGTCTATATTGTGAGGAAAGCATTATATTGTGAACAAGGCATAGCCGAGGCTTTGACGGGTGCCTATATTATTGAAATGACACAACCGAGGCCCTGACCGAGTGTTTATATAGTTAAAAGCTATAGTCGAAGCCCTGACCGAATACCTGAACGAGATGATTGATATTGGATACCATTGGTGAATTGAATAATGCCATCTATCTGAGTTTCTTTTGGGCTTGATATCTTTGTTAATGATTTTGGTTGTTGCTAAACTTGACTTTCGTAAAATTTTATTTCCATTACACGATTTTTAGAGTTGGGTAATTGATTGTACTTATTGTATCTGTATAAACTGTTGTTGTGCATATCTGTTGTAGGTTGTAGTATTTTGCAGGATTGGTTGGGGTTTTTATTTCTCTTTGTAGTTAGCCAGTTGAGGACGTTGCTGAGTACTATTATTTCTTGTACTCACTCCTTAATTTTCTGTATTTTTGTACAGGTATCAAGCCCATCTGATTGATGCGCTCTTCTCCCTTCAGTCCAGCAGATTATGAGGATTTAGAGGTAACTGGTCGTTCTTTCATCAGTTGCCACAGACTTTCTCATCTAGTTTATTTTATAGTATTTTTAATTTTTATAAAAGTTGTATAAATATTCAATTTTTTTGTATTTGCATTCTATAAAGGCTTGTGAAGGGTCCCACTTGTCCTTGGGATATATTTATATATCTATACGATCGTTATGACTTTCACATTTAGATGTTTTATTAGCTTAGCTTCCGCTTTTATATAATTTATTGTTATTCAGCTGACTTATCAGGATTGTGAAGGTAGGTGTCGTCATGGTCAGTTTTCGAGGCATGATATTTCCTGTGCAGCATTATCTTTCGTAGGTTCAAGTACTCATTCTTAGTTTCAAGGCTAGTAAGTATAAGTAGATTTCAGTCAACTGTTGATAAGTCCTCATTTTTTTAGGGCAACTTTAGTCATCCAGATATTTCAGTCTATTTTATTATCTAGTTTTAGTTTTTTAGAGTTAGCTGGGGGCTTGTCATAACAATTCATCAGTTAGTAGTAGAAGCTTCATAGATGGTGTATCAGATAATTATATTCAGATCAGTTTTCCAATAACTCTCTGTCTTCATTTATGAAGTCTTTATTTCATTTTTATTTTTATTTTAAAAGTTTAGCCATGTATCAACTTTTGCATTACTTTTCTAGTTCAGCTTTTATGTTTCATGCTAGGTTAAGGGTTAGCTTATGGAAACTCATGGTTCCAAGTATTTTGTCCCTTATTAGATGTAGACTTGGATATTGACATTTATATTTCGCTGAAATACTCCTATCAAGTGTATTGAAGGACAAAATCTATGGAATGCATGAAGCACGATAGACCAATCGATTCCAAATGCAATTATCCTTAAAAAGAATAGAGGAGCAAATGATCATTAAAAAAAAGGCAATGTGCTCTAGAAGAGCCTATGATATAACATTTTATGAAACCTCTTGAAAGATTTAGGTACCTTAAAATAATGAAGCGATGAGATCTCAGTAAGTTATTTCATATTATTAGCCGATATAAATATTATATCGTAGATAATATCTTTAATATAACTTAACGCAATATTGTAAAATAATATGAGGATTTGAATTCTATGTTATTTAAGCATGTTGACGTAGGAATGTTTATCAAATAAAATTATGTATCTTAATTAGCAAGGGGAGCCTTCTCCATACACTGAGGCTATGCTTGTAAGGATAGTAGTCAGCTCGCTAACCTATTCCTCCGCCACGTCCAAAGTAAGTAATCCTCCCTAGACAAATACTATCTTTTCGTATTCATGTACTTGGTCTTTAAGGCGAGTCATCTCAGCCTCCTGGTGGTCGAATTCCAGTTTGTACTGAGTTGCTTTAGATTTCCTATAAGCAAAGTACTTCTCAGTACTTCTCAGTACTTCCCACGGGCTTACGGACATCCCGCGAAAGGCTTCAGCTTCCGAGATAACCATAATTCTCCTTAGGATTTGTTTTCTTTCTTCACTAGAGGCCCTCGACTTGATCACCAAGCCTTGGAACTCGGTGTTCTCAGATAACTGAGTTCTGAAGTACTTGATAAATTTATTTTTATTATGGAGTTCTCTATTCCTCTTATGAAGGAGCCTTCGAAGGCTGAGGATTGAGGTACGAAGGATGGAATTTTCCCTTTCCATTTGTTCAAGTGTGTAAGGGATGAGTTACTAAAAATTAAAGCAAGAATTAGTAAGATCGATGGTAATAGGGTAAAGCAAAGAAGACTTAGAGAATCGACAAAAATATCTAATTTTCATTAATAAAGTCCTAATAGGCCGAGGTGAATACAAAAATAGAAAAAAGGAAAAATTACAAAGGGCCTTAAAGTCTAACTATCACCCCCAACTTGTGCAACGGCCGAGATAGACTCTATCTTTACAAGAGGCTCGAAAATTTGAGTAGAGACATGATCTTCAATGGGAGATCTTGGAGGGACCTCGGGGATTGGCTAGTTTCTCCTCAGCCTGAAGCATTTCCCCAGCAGCCATAAACTCCTGGATATCAGGATCGATGTCCTTGGTGCATGCTCTCAAATCCTCCATTGATAGGGATGTCGGGTGCTGAGCGATGAATTGGATCAATGAGATCTCAGGTATGTCTAGCACTACCTTGATGAAGTTCTCAGTGCCTTCGCCCCATCTTCATAGACAGATCGTTCATCTCGGATGGACAGATCGGGGTACGCCTCGACTACCTTGTCCAACATCACTACTCTAGTGGCGGTGACCAGAGACTCACTCACGGACGAGACATACTTTGAGAAGGCATTGGTCATAGTGACCTCTCAAATAGGACCTTGGCAAACTCCCCCTTTCGATCAACATAATCAGTCTTCAGGCAATTCAGTTTGGTCTCAGTAGCTCTCTGCCTCTCTTTGGCATCCCTCCTCTTCTCTTCGGAGACCTTTAACCTTCCCTCTAGTTCTTTTCTCAAAGCCCTCTTGGTTGATCTTCTCATTAACGTGGCCCATTTTTGGGACAAGATAGACGTCGTCCATAAAAAATTTGCAACAAGGGAAAACACGTTGAGTACTGATAGGAGGCCAGTGGGGGAACAACTAGATTTAGAAATACTTACATTGATGAGGCTGGTCAGAGACATATCCTCAGCCGGAGTCAACTTAGAAGACTTTTGCCTCTTGGGCATAGGCCCCTGAGCTAAGTTGCCTCTCTTCCGGCCCACTTCAGGAATAGCCCTTGTTTAGAAACCTCTGTTATACGAAGAGGGCCAGAAGTAGTTGAATTTCTGGCAAGCTTCGCTGATGAGCTGGAAGGTTTGGTTTTCTTGTCAAGCCTAACATGCACCACTGAAACAAAAGACAAAAAAAAGTCAGATCGGCAACTTTGACAAGACAAACTGAGGATTATCCACCTCGAAAAGACAAATTTCTAACTTTCTTTGGTCCCTTCGGCGACCTCCTCATAATGTACCACCTTGCTGACCTCGGCACTTGGGTTAAAGGCATTGATTTTGGCCAAGAACAGGTCTACATCTGTGAAATGACAAAGGTAGAGGGTACGAGGTCGAGGTCGAAGGCATTAACAGTCCCAGCAAAATTATATCTAATTTTACCTAGATACCAATCTGGGGGAAAAGAAAACTCGTTTACTTTTAAAAAGAAAAATTTGTCCTTTCAATTAGCAATTTTGGAAGGGGTTAGAATCCTAAGATTATGGAGGGGGCTGAAAAAGTACTACCCCTTTGAAGGCCCTGAACTTTTTACCATGAAAAAATGTTTGAACAAATCTACAGAAGGCTCTTCCACAACTTTATAACAGGCAAGTGTGAAACCTACAATGGTATGCATGGCGTTAGGCGCCAATTGTACAAGAGTCAAGTTAAAAGTTTCTAATAGGTGAGTTAATAAAGGAAAAAAGGGGAAACGTAAACCAGAAACTAAAATAGATAGAGCAATACCCCCACAGGGGGCGAGAAATCCATATCGCAGGGATGAGGTATGGTAAATTCAAAACTAGGGGAAAATGGCATCCCCTAAGAAAAGGTAGCAAGGAGTCTACAGAAAGATTACTTGCAACCTTTGAGACCAACAAATCATGGCCCTAAAAAGTATAGGGGATGGGGTCAGAGATTGGAGGTCAGGGGTATCGCTACCTATGCAATAGACCTCTACCTCATACGTACTAGAAGAAGGAGAAGGAAAAAAAGAGGACATACTTATTGATTTTTGAATAAGTAGAAGGACGTGAACAAATGGAGAAGGATTCTAGAATGAGAAAACCAAAACGACGCAATATGAACAAAGTAAGAAATACTACAAAGAACGAGGAGGAAATGTATATGAAAATATGACTTCCAATCCCAGGGGCATAATTAATAAGGTGAAAGATGAAACGATGGGACAATAAATACCATGTATTCCCCAAGTAAAAAGTACCAGAAAGGACACGTTCACTAAAAGGTTATGACACGTGGAAAGCAAGAGCGGGGGAAAATAAAATGATGGAAATAAGGAGGAGGGAAAATCAGATAAAGTGTAAAACTTCCCGCCCATACCATTTCCTCAAAAAAATACCCGAGATAACACACTGACTTCAGCTCGTCTAGGGTTTGTAAAGGTAAAAACAAAAACTCCTAGCTTAAAAGAAAAGGTCATATCAACCTCGGATGATACCACTTCGGTCCAAGCACCTCATCCACAAGATGAATGATATAACTGTTAGCATGTGCGCAGTTCACCTCGACATTTACTATCTTAGCACACCTATTTTAATAATGACCTCGGAAGGCCAGCTAAAGTTAATCATTAAACACAGTCAAAGCTCCTTGGCTTTATAAATGATCTTGGGGAAAGACCTCATAGAAACCCAATTCATCCCTACTCTGCGATATCAGTCGAATGACATAAACACACACTTCGACTCCCAGAAGGAGACTACTGTAGAATAATGGTAGTAATTAATAATTACTATTAGTACCATAATTATCATATTAAATATAGAGTAACGGTAAAATAATTACCATTAAGGTGGAAACACCCGTTGAGGAAATTATTTCCTGCCCACTAATGAGATAACGACAGTTGCAAAGAAAGTGGCAATAACCACTGCAGAGATTACTCCGTTTATAGTGCCCACTAATGTAGCTGTTACAAGAATCAGAGCCCAAACGATGGAGAGACAAAGGTATGCTCAATATACTATTCTCAAAATACAATTGATATTCTCTCTCAAAGATTTTTACTAACTTAAGCATTAGAGAGTTACCCTGGGGACCACCCTGGGCCCTATTTTACAGACATTTATTCCAGATCCATTCCTGTTGTCCTTTGCAGTAAGATGGACTTTATAGTAAGGTTTTATTGGTGATCTTTTGGGATTCATTAACAATTAAATCATGCTGAAATAATAGCTGCTATTCCTGAAGCAAGACGATAATCATGTATAACACAATTATAAAGAGTATTCATAAATAGAGATAAAATGGAGCATATTTCACCAAATTTTTTTACACACATGAACTCCAAAAAAATGGTGATATCAACATACAATAAATTTTCTTGAGTGATAATATGACTTATTTATTCACAAAGTGTCTACCAATTTTAACTTTCAAGAAGTTATACACAAGATTGGATGTGAAAATTAGTCTTTGGATTGATATTCTTATTAGGTGGATTTAATACACGTTGTATCACTACTAAAAAAAGGCTAAAAACGACCTCTCAAAAAGCGATGGATTAAACGACTCAGTCTGTCGTTTATTTTAATTATTTTTATTTTTTTACAAAAGTGACGGATAATGTGATTTTTTTCATTAATTTTTCTAGTAAAATATTTATATATAATTTATTTTTATTTTTTATATAAGCGACAGACTTTTACCACGCTATCCGTCGCTGTTCTTAATTTTTAATTTAGTGAGTAATTTATTAAATAAATGACGAACAGGGTCTCTTATGTCCCTTATTTACGGTCAACCTAGGTCAACATATTAAAACAAAAAGTGACAGACTAAGCAACACAGTCCGTCACTATTTGTTTTACATACAGACCCACAGTCGAGGTCTTCTCTCTTATCTCTTCTCTCTTCTCTCTTCTCTTCTCTTCTCTGTTTCTCTTCTCCTATTTTCAATTCTTCCATGTCATTTTTCGACCACCACCACCACCGTACACCACCACTACCACTACCACGCCCATAATCATCTTTCAGTAGTCAGAATCCCCGTCGTACACCCAACCGTTCAAGGTTAGGCATTTCAAATTTAACTTTATTTTGCAATTACACTTTCAAGTATATTATATTGCAAGTTTTAATAAATTTGTAGGTGATCTTAATTATTTATTGCTAGGTGTGGATTATATTATTGTTTTATTTTAATTTTGAATTTGTTTAATTTTTTCTAACTGGTTTACTTTAATTAATTTAGCTTGTCTATTTTGAATCTTAAATTATTTTGAACATTGTTAATTTATAAATCTTGAATTACTAAAACATTATTAGAATTTGTGAACTTGAGTTTGATTATGGGTTTAATTATAAACTTAAATTCCTATGTACTGCGTTACGGGGTTTTGCACTTGTCTATCTACCCCTGGGGCTATGTGTCTCCTTTGGCATGATTTATGTTGGACTCTGGACCGTAGTTTGGTTGGGAGGGGAATAAGCTAGCGGTTGAGCTTAGTAGTTATCCCCAGACTTAGCTGGTAGCCTTAGGGCCAATCTAGACTGTTGTATGTTTGTGTTGGCGAGCATTCATTATTGTAAAGTTTATTTTAGGTTGAAGTTGTGAACTGACACTTATGCAAGAAATTACAATTCATACTTAGACAAATATAAGTTGGCTCATAGTTAGCTTGTGAACTTTAATATTGTTTTAGGTTGAATTTGTGTAGTTAAGTAGTTTAGTTGAATTTCGTAAACTTGAATCTGATTAAAAGTTCAGAAAATATGAAATTGGTTTTAGGATAAAGTTGGACTTACTTATTTATCAAAAATATACAACTCATACTTAGTGAAATGTAAGTTGGCTCATAATTATTGTGGGTTTCAATGTTGTTTTAGGTTGAAGTTGAGTAGTTTAGTTGAATTTTATAAACTTAAAGTTGATTACAATTTAGAATATGAGTTGATTTTAGGGTTAATTTGAACTTACTTATTAGCCAAAAATATATAACTCATACTTAGTGAAATGTAAGTTAGCTTATAGTTAGCTGGTGGACTTTAATGTTTTTTTAGGTTGACCTTGTTAAGTTGAATACTTGTGAATTTGAGTAGTTTAGTTGAATTTCATGAACTTGAAGGTGATTACAAGTTAGGAAAATATGAAGTTGATTTTGAAGTGAAGTTGAACTTACTTATTAGCCAAAAGTATACAACTCATACTTAGTGAAATGTAAGTTAGCATATAGTTAACTTGTGGACTGTGATGTTTTTTTTAAGTTGAACTTGTAAAGTTGAGTAATTTAGACAAATTTCATAAACTTGATAGTGATTACAAGTTATAAAAATGTGGAGTTTATTTTAGAGCGGAGTTGAACTTACTTATTAGCCAAAAATATACAACCCATACTTATTAAAATATAAGTTAGCTCATATTTAGCTGGTGGACTTTAATGTTGTTTTAGGCTGAATTAGTGAAGTTGAATACCTGTGAAGTTGAGTAGTTTAGTTGAATTTCGTAACCTTAAAGGTGTTTACACGTTAGGAAAATATGAAATTGACTTTAGGGTGAAGTTGAACTTACTTATTAGCCAAAATATACAACTCATACTTAATGAAATGTAAGTTAGCTCGTAGTTAGCTTGTGGACTTTAATATTATTTTAGGCCGAACTAATGAAGTTGAGTAGTTTAGTTGAATTTCGTAAACTTGATGGTGAATACAAGTTATAAAAATGTGAAATTGATTTTAAGGTGAAGTTGAAATTACTTATTAGCCAAAAATATACAACGCATACTTAGTGAAATGTAAGTTAACTCATAGTTAGCTTGTGGGCTTTAATATTGTTTTAGGTTGAACTTGGAAGTTGAATAGTTGTGAAGTTGAGTAGTTTAGTTGAATTTCGTAAATTGAAGGTGATCACAAGTTAGGAAAATGTAAAGTGATTTTAGGGTGGACTTGTGAAGTTGAGTATTTTTGAACTTGAGGTTAGTTGATTACAAATAAAATTTAAGTTTAGCATACTTAACAAACTTTAAGTGAGCTTAGTTGAGTACTTAGCCAAATGTAAGTTAGCTCGTATGTAGTAGTTATAATGAAATAGTAGTTATTAGTCTTCTAAAATCAATGAGTGTGTCTTTTTTTATTTATAGTTAGCAATATCGAGTCAGATTGCTATGTTTTGTGCCTAAACACTGATATCTTAGAGATGTATAGTACAGTCGAAATTCCAAATTCTTTTGAAATGGTCACACTTCGATGATTTTTTCGCATTTTCCTCCTCCTGGAGCATTATACCATTTTCCAGCTCTTTTTATTTTTCTTCATACATGTTCAATTTGGACTCAAATTTATCCCTTCCATTATTTAGTTCACATTTCCTCTCCATATCCTTCAATTGATTCTTCTTATTTATCTCTTTTTTACGGACGATTATTTAACTATTCTGTCAAGAACATTTTTTCAACTTATTAATTTAATTTGTTGCTTCGTAGTGGATACCTACAATATAACATATCAAAACTACCATCGTTGTGGTGCTGGTTTGGATATTCAATTTTATAGGTATCCATTACAAAGTATATAGGTATCCATTACAAAGTAAGAAACTGAATTGGATAAGTTAAGAGGGAATGAGTTAAGACAGAATAAATAAACAATCATCTGTTAAAAAGAGATAGATAAGCAGATTCAATTGAAGGATATGGGGAGGAAATGTGAAGAACAAAAAAATAAAAAAGATAAAGATGAGTCCAAATTAAAGATGTATGAAAAAAATAAAAAAAGTTGAAAAATGGTGTAATGCTTCAGGAGGAGCAAACTACAAAAAAAGAATTATTGATGTGTCATCGTTTTAAAAGAATGTCGAATTTCGACAGTGCTATATATATCTATGATGAAGGTGCGTAGGCATAAAACACATTGATCTATATCAATATTGTTAAATGTAAATAAAGATTCATGACTTTCAATTTTAGTGGAGTGGTGACTAAATTTTCATTGTAACTTAGTCAAATGAAATGTTAGGTAATATATGATTTTATATATATGAGATAAAGGTCCTGTGATATCCATAGTTTAAGTGTAGTATAAACAAATTTGAATGTAGTTGTGTATTTTAGGACCTCTATCTTTCATCTCTAACAATCAAATCATGATTCTTGATGTTGAAAAGACTATTTGCCAATGCAAACTAGTATCTTTAGCATCAACAAGTGTGATTTGATGTTAGAGATGAGAGAAAAGGGTCCAGAGATATTACGTTCAAATTTAACTAGTGTATTTTTTAAAAAGTACATAGGTAAAAACTAATATTTCATTATAAGGTAGCTAGATTTTACGTATAGTACAACTAGTATAAACCAATTTGATTGTAGTAGTGCATTTCAAGACCTCTATATTTCATCTACGACAATCAGATCACGCTTCTTGATATTGAAAAGACTATTTGTCAATTCATATTGGTATGTTCCGCATCAACAATTGTGATTTGACGTTAGAGATGATAGACAAAGATCTGGAGATATAATATTACTTTCAAATTTAACTAGTGTATTGTTAAGAAAATTGGAGATGAATTGAGTTAGGTATTTAACAAGCATATAGTTGTTTGTTTATTACGTAGATAAATCTACTTAGCATTGTTGTTTACTGATGTCGTCAGGTGTTGATGAGAATGATGACCTTTTAGTAGAAGTCATAGATCTACTAAGAGAAAAAAGAAGAAGAGTAGAGCTCCTATACAACCTGACGATATTTCAAGTCGTCTTTCATCTGAGCCTCAATCACACTCTAGTCCCATTTATGTTATGTATGGCACTGTTTCACCCACAGATGTCTATACATCATCTTATCAAGCTCACATGCGGGCTAGGTCCATAGTGCCTTCAAGATTATCTCCTATCGATTCATCCCCCACCTATCAGCTTTGCGCTTTAGGGATTCCGTACCTGATCAATCAGACGTGCCTATATGTACTCCCCTATTTATTCAGCATCATACACTATTGGGCGGAGCATCTTCAGATGCACCCTCAATTTTAGATAGACATTCACCTTCGCCTTTACCTACACCTATACCTATATCTACACCTTAACGACCATTTTCACCTAAACCTAAACCATATTACACTCCTTCCATTGAGGACTTGTTGAATCAGATTGGTTTACTACCAGGTGATAGAGACCAGATCGGCAAAAGTGATGATTGAGCCC
>JBDJHY010925085.1:0-35090 GCA_039654485.1 Withania somnifera
GTTTTGCAGGTATCATTCGTGATTCACTGTTACTAGACGGAGCACTCTCACGTTATTATCTTGGTAAGGTTTTTGAGCCTTATCATTTACATAAGATGCCTTTCCTTTCAATGTATAGGAATCTTTTGATGGATACAAAAGACCTCAAATCAGCACGCATAATACCACTGAACCATCAAGGTATATTACTTTTACATGGACAACCCATTTGTTTACTATTTCCCTCCTTTAAACAACTTCACCTTAAAAGGATAACTGGAAGATCAATGTTGTGTGGACAAGTAATGCATCAGTTGAAATTAGTTCCATATTGAATAACCAAAAATAAATTTATAATAGCAATCACAAGGCTTCAATTGTTGTCTATTTTAATCATCCATTCTCCGCTCATTTCTTACTATTTCTGCCCCATTTGCATAGTTTTGACTATTATTAGTTGAGTACATCTCCAGAATGTTTTTTGATATCTCTTTGTGTAATGATCCCGCTTGGTTATTTCCTTACCTTTTTTTATTTCTTATACTTATAGCCGTCTGATAGTTACCCCAAGTAGTTTATGACTTACTGGGACCAGTAGCTCGGTGCCCAGGTGACTTGTTTTTCACGTTATCTCAGTTTTCCTGTTTTGAAGTTTCGGTTTTGAAATAGTGGGGCTCGAGTGTGAAATAGTAATAAACGTTCTTGGAATCGAATTTCAAAAATTTTGTTAACTTCAGAATATTGACTTTGGTCTAATTGGACCTTAAGTCTATGTCTTGGACTTTTCGTTTTGAGTTTGGTCGTGTTGTAGAGCTTGTGGCCCAAAGCTGTTGGGCAGTTTTATGGAACATTCGACCATCCCAATTCCCTTCTTGAGGCTTGTCCCACCCGGCAACATGGGCTAGGACTTGACTATATATATATGCGTGTGTGTGTGTGTGTGCCAATTATGTCCTTGAAACTTTCAGATCTTTCTTCCACAACTTCCTTGTTTTGCTTTTCTCCGTCCAACCTGCTGTTGAGCCTCAAAACTCAAATCAAATTGAAGGTAAGTCCATCCCCAAGCTCACCATTTCCTTTCCTTTCGTTAGTAAGTTTTCTCCTTCGTTTTTCGTAGAAATGGTAGATGGTTACTATTGTTGAGGGCTTGGATAAGTGTAGCTATTGTTCTTATTTTAGACTTGTTTGAGTGTAGTTGCTTTTTCTACAATTTCCTGCTGGTTATGGATCAATGCTTGAGTTCCAGCTTTCAGCTGTTGTATCTGTAATTTCCTATTGGCTATGGTTCAATTTACGAGTGCTAGCCTACAAATGTTAATCGTTATTTTCCAGTTAGTTATGGTTCAATTAAGTCCCAGCATATAAGTGTTTTGTAGTTGTTTTATGGTTCGATTCATGAGTTCCAGCATCTTTTCCCAACTTGGTTTATAAACGTTTCACCCTTTTTCCCAAATTGGCATATAGATGTCTTATCCTTACTCCCCAGTTGGGTTATATGCAATCTCTGATTTCTAGTTGGTTATTGCATTATGTTTTGTTTCTCCACCCCAAATGTATTCTGGGTTTGATTAGATTTGGGGGCTCTTGATACTCATTTGAGACCCCCCCCCCAGAGTTTTTCCCTGGGTTGCTGCAGATCACTAAATGCCTCAGCGCCCCGAGGTCGCCTTGATGAGGTCGTCTTGACAAGGTGACCTTAGCGAGGCTGCCTTGGCGAAGTAACGCCAATGCCCGAGGTCGCCTTGATGAGGTTGTCTTGGCGAGGTCGCCTTGATGATGCTGTCTTGGCGAGGTCACCTTGGCGAGGCCGCCTAGGTGAAGTAAAGCCAGCGCCCTAAAGTAGCCTTGATGAGGTCGTCTTGACGAGGCTGCCTTGGCAAAGTAACGCTAGCGCTCGAGGTCCCATAGATAAGGTCGTCTTGGCGAGGCCATTTGGTGAAGTTACTCCATCACCTGAGGTTGCCTTGACGAGGTCATCCTCGCCGAGGTTCACCAGTCCTTCTTAGTTAGACTTCTATAGACTACTTATGCCCTTGTTCTTGCTTTAGGCTGTGAGGTCATCTTGACAAGGTTACCTTGGCAGCGAAAACCCTAGCAGCCCCTGCTCTCAAGTTAGGGCTTCACCCTTTCATCTCAGCTTACTGTCCTTTCATTGTCAGTCTCTCCTTGAGCTTATTTTTGGACCATGAGTCCTCGAGCTGAGGGCTATACGCCGATGGTTTAGTTGTATTTTCATGCTGTAGGCCCCACTCCCTGACCTCAGCTTCTAGTACTATATGAGTCTTCTTATTCATATTGTTTGATCTCGAACTTGTATAGTTTCGAGGGACATCAACCGTTTTGAAGCTTCAGGTTTGTCGTGTGCGCACTTTGAAGATTTTCACCTGCGTCCTGGTAGGCTAGGTTTATTTTGTGTATTATGGACTAGGTTAATATTATTATGCTTGTGACATGTCTAGCAGTATGGGTTGGGTTATTTAGGTTGATCCTCATTTATCTATTGTTCTCCATTATTGGATTCCAGGGGCCCGTGAAAGGGCATATAGGGTGAAGGGTTGCATGCCCCTGTCTTGGCCCACCATATGGAGGCCACTGACCCCGAAATTTATTTCATCTGTTATGCGACGTGTTTGGTGAGATGAGCTCTTAGCTGGTGTTCATCGGCCGATCATCGACTCTGTTTATTTCCTATTTTCACTATTATTTATTTATTACTGCTTATGTATCGATCCTCTGTAAATCTACTATTTGGACTGATATTGGCACTAAAAGGCTGGGCCCTTGTTTTGATGTTGGCACTAAAGGACTGGGCCCTGGTTTTGTTACTAGCACTAACAGGGGCTGTGTGTCGAAGTGGATACTGTCTACTTTAATTTCCTGCGCCCCTATGTATTTTCCTTAGTATGATGTGTACTCATCGGGCTTTAGGGAGAGTCACAGTGGGTCTTAATATGCTGTTTGTGCCACCGGTGGGATGGGGCGCCAGGCAGGATATGCTGTGCTGGTTGTACTTACTGATCCTATGGGACGCCGGTAGGTTCTTATGTGTTTACTTTATTCCATATTTAGTAGTATCTTTCTATTCGATCCTTATTGTGGTTCTTGCACACATAGTATCATGGTTAGTGAGATTTGGCTGGGATGGAGCACAGGTATGTTTCATTACCTCGTTACGAGTTTCAAATTTTAGACCTTGTAGTTTTTATCTATCATGTTTAGCTCATGTAGTTTTATAGTATTACATTCGATATCTTATTCTCCTGCTTATAATTAGTTTCACTGTTTTCTTATTATTTTTGTACTATTATCGGCTTTTTTTACTTCCTCGCTCTATTACTCGCATATTATTCTTAATCCAGTCGACCGATGATGTCTCCTGGATCCTTGTTTGGTAATCATGCGGCACTTTTGTACCTTTTTTATGGTGCAGATAGAGAGGAAGGGGTTATCAGCATCATGGTGATCATGCGGAGTAAATTCAGTCGAATACGGAGATTATGGTGAGCTTTGTCGTCCAAGCCGATCAAGGTTTCCTTCACTTGACTTGTATCTTTCGGTCCACAATAGGCCCTGTATTGTATTACCCTTTAGGGGAGATTTTGTATTTATGCCTTTTATTTATCCTGTATAGTAGCTCCATATGCCACTGACACCAGGTTTTGGGATTCGAGTTTTGTATGATTTTTGGTTGGCTTCCATTATTATGTATTGTTTAACGTTTCCTTTATGACATTGGTCATTCTGAGAGTTATAACCCATCGCACGTAGCTCCGGGCTATAAGGTTAGGCTGGTTTACAGGAGGGCTGTAGGCGCCATCATGACCTGAAAATTTTTGTTGTGAAAGAGTAGTATTAGAGTCGAGTTCACCGGTCTCATTGACATTGGAGCAAGTACCTAGTAGAGTCCTGCGGATCAGTGCATATACGTTCGCATTCGATCTTCGCAAGGTTATGGGGTACCTTAGGAAATACTATCGTGTGTTCTTATTCATAGTCTTCTGAAACTTACCTTGACCTTATTCCTTTGTAGATGGTTCGTACCAGAAGATCTTTAGTAGATCGAGACCCACCCCTAGCAAGCCAGGAAGAGGTACGGGAAGATTCTCCGCCGATCGCTACTGCTCCGGCTACTTCACCGCTACAGGCGCACTCCGTGCCCCCGCCACAACCTAATCAGCCACTATCTATCACACTTAGAGACTTATTGTGGCAGATGCTTTAAAGGATATATGGTACATCGACAGACAAGTCGCAGTCATCTGCTCAGGGAGTGGCACAGGGTATACCGTCTCCCCCAGCTTCTGCAGCACCACCATCACTATTAGCAGCATAGCCAGTTGTGCTATTTCAGACTACTGCTACCGCCCCTGCACCAGCATCAACTTCTTCAATACCCGCATCTGAGGTGCGGAAGATGTTAGACAATTTCCTTCGAGTTGCCACCACTAGATTTTCGGGAGCACAGAGGCAGGACCCCCATAAGTTTATTACTATATATGAGGAGCGCCTTCAGACATTGGAGCTCCTAGATTCTCATGGCGTAGACTTCACCTCATATCTTCTTGAGGGTGCCGAGGATGCTGACCCTGACATTTAAGAGTTCCTGGCTTCTAGGAGCATACTTAAGGCCAAAAAGAGCCCAATTGTCTCCGTTGTGGCCCCCAGCTCTCCCACGGAAGGCCTGGCCCAAACTACCGAGCCCCTTGTAGAGATAGAACCCATTTCCACAAGTCGGGAATGATGACTAGACTCTAGGGCTTTGTAATCTTTATTTATTTTCTTTGTAAACACTTTGGCCTTGTCAGGCCTTTATCAATAAAATGGATCTTAATTTACCTCATACTTCCTGCTACTTCTAGTACTCTTAATTCTTTACTTTTAGCAAATTATCCCTCAAACACTCGAACAAGTGGAAAGGAAAATTTTTTTCCTTAGGAGGCTCCTTCAAGAGAGGAGTATGGAGCTACACCTCAAGGACGAGTTTATTAAATATTTTCGAACTCATTTGTCACAGAACATCGAATTTCAAGATCTGGTGCATAAGATAAGGGTTTACCGTGATGAGAGAAATCACCTCAAGGAAGACAATACAAAAACTTGAGACCCTCCGAGGGGATATCCGTACGTTGATGGGTAACATGGAGAAGTCAATTGCTTATTGGAAGGCCAAAGAAACTCAGCTCAGACTGGACTTCGACCACCGAGAGGCCTAGGTGAGCTATCTTCGAGATCAAATTCGTGAATATGAGCAGATAATGTTCTAGGAAGGTGGATTTCTTACCTTGGACGAGGTGGAGGAGTGAGTTAACGAGCTGACCACTATTCTTGCCAGCTTTTCCACTATGTATGGAGAGGCTTTTCCCTGTTTTAAAAGGAACATGTATATCTTGGACAACGTTCTGGCCATGTACGAGGATGTGAAGAAGAGGCCTCAGTACTTTCAAGCTAACATGCAGGCCAGCACGAGCCAGAAGAGGTCCTCCGCTATCCTTTCCTTGGCATCCCCGACTTCAGACATTGTTCCTGCACAAAGAGGGAGGGGACGAGGTAGACCCACTCAAAACAAAAATTCATAGGTTATAGGATAATAAATTCCGTACATTGTAATTGTAGCCTCCTTTGTATAGGATTATTTTCCTTGTGTAAATGTACCTTTATGGTTATTTTATGGTATTTTGAATAAAATTGGTTCACTTGCCTTTAATGCTTTTAAATATGATGCTTTTGTATTTATTCATTGCGACCTTGATCTATTTCTATATAAGAGAGTGCGTATAACTTGCAACTTTTTTTGTAAGTACTATGTAATTTGGTTGTGAATTCTCAGCACTTTGATTGGATCGAGTTCTTGTGAATAAGTTCAATTTATTTTATGGTTACACGGTGCTTGACCGAACCAACCTGAGATCAATTTTACGAACTGAGCCTTCATCAATATAATTTATGGCGTTCTGCCAAACCAAGCTCTCATATATGAGGTCGATTTAATTTATAATTGTGGCTTTCTGCCTGAATCTATCTCTTGTGTCTGAGGTCAATTTAATCAATTACGGCACTCTGCCGAACCAAGCTTTCATATTCGAGGTTGATTTAATTCATAATTACGGTGCTCTGCGGAATCGAGCTCTCATATCTGAGGTCGATTTAATTTTTTATTTGCAGTATTCTGCTGAACTGAGCTCTCAAATCTGAGGACGATTTAATTTTGTATTTGCATCGTTCTACCGAACGGAGCTCTCATATATGAGGTCGATTTAATTCATAATTTTTTAGTAGGGCCTTTGGTAGGCTGGATTTTTGCCCATACTTATTAGACGGGTTAATAGTCTTATAATAAGATATTTCAAGTACTAAACATAATAAAATATATTATTAATACATAAATATGATTTCAATTATAAGGTACTGCATATTATTGATGGAACCTTCGTAAATTACTTATATGCTAGGTTCTAGATATTTTAGTACCGCCTAGTTTCGCCAATTTATAGCTTCCTGCTTCCTGCGTTAGAGGCTTCAAGAACCACGTAAGGGACTTCCTAGTTTGCTTCAAGTTTCCCTATTTCTTTAGCTTGACTAGCTTCATTTCGTCTTAGAATAGGCTGTCCTGGGCTAAACTGGGTATTCATTACCCTGTCATTATAGTATTTAGCCATAGCTTGTTTGTACCTTGCCTCGAAAATAGCCGCCCTCTCTCTTCTTTCTTCCAGGAGGTCGAGGTTCAACCTTAGCTCTTCTTCGTTATTCTGTTCAACATAGTGTAATGACCTCAGACTAGGCACCCTATCTCAGCTGGGATTACTGTTTCTGTTCCGTACGTAAGGCTGAATGGGGTTTCCCCATTAGGTGTTCTTGGGGTTGTTCTATATGTATAGGAAATTGGATAGGTTTCTACCTAATCCCCTTTAGCTTTGTCTAGCCTTGTTTTTAAGCCTTGTAGCAGTGTTCTATTTGTGACTTTGACCTGCCAGTTTCCCTGAGGATGGGCTACCAAGGTGAATTGTTGAGCGATTTTCATCTTGTCACACCATGATTTGAATGGGTCATCTACAAACTACTTCCCATTATCCGAGATGATTTTCTTGGGTATGCCAAATCGATGCATAATGTTTCTTCATACGAAGTTCAGGATCTTCTTTTCTGTGATTGTAGCTAAGGGTTCTACCTCTACCCACTTAGTGAAGTAGTCTATGACTACTACCAGAAATTTCACCTTTCTTGGAGCTGCAGGGAAGGGTCCTACTATGTCAATCCCTCATTAAGCAAAGGGCCAAGCACTTTGTACTGAGATTAATTCCTTCTAAGGTCGCCGAGCTATTAACGCATGGAATTCGCACTTTGTACACTTCTGGATGAAGTCTTGCACCTCCATGACCATGGTGGGCCAGTAATAACTCCATCTTAGATCTTTTTTGCTAATTTTTTTGCCCCTAGGTGGCTACCATATGACCCCTCATGGATCTTGCGTATTATATAATTGGCTTGGTTGGGCCCCACACACCCTAACAGGGCTTGTAAGAAGGATCCTTTGTAAAGGATTCCATTATCTAGTACATACTTGGGGGCCCTGAGACGAAGCCTCCTGGCTTCAGCAGGAATGGGTGGCGTTTCTCCTGAGGTGAAGTATTTTATGATTAGGTTCATCTAATTGTTTCCCACCTCGTCTACCACCGAGATATTGACTTCATTAATACTTGGGTGGTGGACCTCATTAATCAACACATCCTTGTTTTTTCTCCCTTCTTTGGAGGATGCCAGCTTGCTGAGTGCATCTGCTCTTGTGTTTTCTCCTCGTGGGATTTTGCCTATCTAGAAGTAGGTAAACTTTTTCTAGCAACCCTTCACTGCCTCCAGGTACTTTTTCAGTTAGACTTCTTTTGTTTCTTAAGTTCCTTTTACCTGATTGACCACGATTTGGGAATCGTTAAAGACTGAGATTGATGTTATTTTTATCTGTTGCACTAGGCAAAGACCTAGTATCAGTGCTTCGTATTCAACCACATTATTTGTGGTTCTAAAACTGAAACGCAATGCGTATGATGCCTCAACCCCCTCAAGGCTTGTGAGCAGGATCCCACCCCCACTGTCGTCTTTACCAGAGGCCCCGTCTATATGCATAAAAGTGTCCTTAGTTATTTTGGGTTCGTTGTCACCTCAGCTTCCTTCACAGGAGGTTCCATCGCCTCCAAGGTGGGTTGATGCATCTCTACCAAGAAATATACCAGAGTTTGGCCTTTTAGGGATTTTCGATGTCGGAAGTCAATTTTGTGTTCCCCAAGCTCGACTGCCCACTCATCAATAGCCCTGACTCTTCTGGCATTAGCAGTATCTGCTTTATGGGAACATTTGTTAACACGCAGATAGGGTGGGCTTGGAAGTAAGGAAGAAGTCGCTGCGCTGCCATTATAAGTGCTAGCACCATCTTCTCTATAGGCAAGTATCTTGCATCGGCTACATGCAAAGCTCGGCTGATGAAGTAGACAGGCTTTTGAGTTCTTTTTTCTTCCTTAAATAGAATGGCACTGACCACCTCACCTACTGCCTCCAGGTAGAGGTATACGGTTTCTCCTGGATTTGGTATAGCTAGTGTAGGAAATGTCGCTAGATGTCATTTTAGGTTCTCAAAAGCCTTTTGACATTCTTCTATCCATTGAAAAATTTTGGCGTTCTTCAAAACTCTAAAGAAGGGTAGTTTCTTTTCTATTGAATTGGATAGGAAACGACTTAGTACTGCTTTAACCTCTGCACGTCTTTTAGGAAATTCAGAGATCTCATCTCCGCCACTGCTTTGACTTTGGAGGGATTTATATTTAATCCATTCTTGGATACCACGTATCCTAGGAATTGTCCCGAGCTAACCCCAAAATTGTACTTTTTCGGGTTCAACTTCAGCCCAATATGTCTCAAGAGCTGAAGGACTTCTTCAAAGTCTTTTAAGCTCGTCCCCAGGGTCTTGCTTTTTATGACAATGTCATCTACGTAGACCTCTACTATTCTACCGACCTGCTTTATGAACACCTTATTTACTAACCTTTGGTAAATGGCACCTGTATTTTTTATCCCAAAGGGCATCTTCTTGTAGGCGAACGTTCCCCAATCTGTGATGAAGATAGTTTTGGGGGCATCCACCTCATTCATGAGCACCTGATGGTAGCCTTTGTATAAGTCAACGAAACTCAGAAGTTCATATCCCGACACAGCGTCCACTTTTTGATCAATTACTGGTAACGGATAGCAATCATTTGGACAATACTTATTTAGGTCAGTATAATCAACACACATTCTCCATCCGCCCTCGCCTTTTTTACCATCACTGGGTTAGCAATCCAGGTCAGGTATTTAACCTCGAAAATAATGTCCACTGCTAGCAATTACTCCACCTCAGTGCGGATGATTTAATTTCTTTCAGGTGCAAACTTTCTAATTTTTTTTTGCATCGGCTTGACTTTTGAATTCACCTGTGGACCATTACCTCAGGCGAAACTCCCCTCATATCTAGGGGGACCAGGCAAAGACATCTTTTAACTCCTGGAGTAATGTAATTATTCCTTGATAGAGGGATAAGTTTCGAGATGAGCCCACATTCTTGATGGAGGGCTGAGTTTCGACTTAAGCCCACATTTACCTCTTTTAGGGAATTTTGGGTCTAAGGAGACCTCCGGTACTTCGTCATCCACTTCCCCTGATAGGATGACATGAGACCTCTCTTGAGGTCGAGGCTGCGCACCCTGTAATTGCTATTTGTTCACCGCAGGTGCCTTCCTTCTGAGTGCAATCACCTTGGACTGAAGCTATCCTATGCTCGATGGGAAACTTCAACATGTGGTGGTATGATGAGTAGATTGATTTAGCTGGGGTCAGCCAATCTCTCCCCAGAATGACATTGTAATGAGATGGAGCATTTACCACATAGAATTCTACCATCATGGTTTTCACGTGGGGTAAACTCCCACAGTGATTGACAGCCAAATAGTTCCATTAGGGATGACTTCTCCTTGTATAAATGTCTAGAGTGGTTGGCTGCTTCACACAAGTTACCTCGGTCAATCCTAAGTTGGTCGAAGCATGCCGAAAAGACAATACTTACTGTAGCACCATTGTCTACATACACCCGATGCACTTCTCTATTTTCCATGATGATTTTAATTACCAGTGCATTTAAATGGGGCATCGCTCTGGGGACGACATTATTCTCGGAGAAGGTGATGACTTCCCTTGATTTAAACCACTTACTCCGGAGTTCTTCGTTGGGTATCCTCCTGGCATCGGCCTTTTGGACTACTTGCGAAACTCCCTCCGAGGGTCCTTTAAATATTCCATGAATCACTCCCATGATGTTATTATTTTAGTCTAGAGAAGGGGTGGAGCTGAAGCCTGGGCTGCATTCCCATATTGATAATTTGGGCCTACTTGAATGCGGCTGGGATTAGTATGACTGCCCTGACCATGGTATCCCTGAGCAGGGTATTGGGGATACTGGTTCTGGGATGTCTTCCATTTTTTATAATATTGGCCTCGTCTTCAACCACCTGAATTTTATCTCTGGACCACCTGGGGCTTGTGGTTTCCACGTCCACCTCATCTATGACCAAGGGAGGACTCTGTGGCTATCGTTTATTATTTCATCATCCCTTGCCTGATGCATTCATCGATCTCTTTTATGAGATCCTTGCACGCCTCGGTGTCATGGTCGTGTTCGTTATGAAAGTGGCACCAAAAGCTCCGAGATCGTTTGTGTGGGGGAGCCTGTGGTGGCCTCATCACATCATAGTGGAGTATAAGGATCTCAGACCTCGTCTTGGTTAGCGAAGTTAGGGTGTCTTCAGGAAACTTAGGCTCACTTCTCCCTTTGTTCAACCTATCAAAGATATTTTTCGTTGGGATTTTACCGTTACTAGGTTTTTTGTCTGACCTATTTCCTTTCTATTTTTTCTTATTGGCCTCATCGGCGGTAGAGAAGCTCCTTACTACCATGAATAGCTCTTGTTTTGTCTGTGGCAGGTTGCGCCTCAGCTCAGTATAGAGGTATCCGAGCTGGAGGACTAGTGGTTTGATTTTGTGCTCTATGTGTAAGATTTATTTTGTGAAGTGCTCCAGGTACGCATTTATGGCTTCGTCCCCTCTTTTTTTAACGTCTAAGATATCGGTCGAGTTTTTCACCACCTTTCTCTTCTGGTAGAAATGGGCGTAAAAGAGCTCAACTAGTTGACAGAAAGAGGTGATGCTATTACTAGGTAAGTCATCAAACCATAACCTTGCCTTCTCCACCAGGAACTCGGGGAACACTTGGCACATGTGCTCCCTGTTGCATTGAAGGTTCACCATATGGAACTTGAACTGAAATAGGAAGTCACTTGGGTCTATGTTTCCATCTTAAGGTTTTATTTCTGGGGACTTGAATCCCATAGGAAGAGAAGTGTTCATTATTTTTTTAGAGAAAGGGATAATTATGTCCCCTACCTCATCATACCTAGGATCTTTTCTAGTTCACTTTTTATGAAACTCCTACTAGGAGTTTTGCTGTGGTTTCCTTCTTTAATCTGAACTCAGGGTGGTCCCCGAGATCAGCTAGGCTATTATCCTTACTTCATTCCTGTGATACAGCCGGCTTCCTTTTCTTATGGCATGGGTGTTCATCATTAGAGAGGGAGTCATCTGACTCAGGGTAATTTGGATGGGGTTCCTTCTTCTGCTGCTCATCTTCCCCTTAACTGGGTTGGACGTTGTCCCGGAGCCTTGATTCGGGGTACTCATCGTACCACTGCTGGAATAATGTATGGTGTTCTTGGGAAAATTTCTCAGCGGCAGTGAGGCCGACGTTTTTCATGTCTTGGTTCTGAGCATCCCCCTAAGTAGGATGCTTGGCATGTCCTTATTGTGTTTGTGTCCTCCATCCACAACCTCTACCGCCTCGGTTAAACTGCCTCGTACCGGGGCTGCAGCACCTTGGCCGACTCTTTATGTACTTCTACTTTGTGTGTTGACCATGTTTTCAGGGTGTGTTTCTAGCTCAGGAAGAATGAAAATCTAGATAATATTTTCGATCCCCACAGATAGTGCTAATTGATGAATCCCAAAAGACCAACAATTACCTGATTATGGATGAACATTTTTTGAACTATGGCCAACAACAACGTCAAGCAATGTACCTGCAAAATAGATCCCCAGGGTAATTCTCTGATGCGTAAGTTAGTATAAAGCAAGGAAGGAACTCCAATAGTATTTGACAGTAGTATATTGATTGCACCTTTTTCCTATGAACCTTCTTGGCTTTTATAGGAATTTCTGGTAACGTTAATTGGTAGATGTTAGGATTGCAGAGTGATCTCCTACCATAACTCTATTACTTATTGATGGTATATTAATCATACCATGACTGTTCAGCTATTAGAAGTACTTATCTAATTATGGTCATTATTTAAATATATTAATTGCAATACTTAATAGTAAATATTTATTCCTAGTTACAATTGTTATTCTACAGTCTGAGAGGACCATACAAGTACTTTAGGATATGTTACGTGCTTGTGTGTTAGATTTTGGAGGTAGTTGGGACAGGCACTTGGACTTAGCAGACTTTTCATATAATAATAGCTACCACTTCAGTATCCAGATGGCCCCGTTTGAGGCCTTGTATGGCAGGGTTGCAGATCGCCCACAGGTTGGTCTAGTGGAGGTGAGGTTCGACTTTCGAGTTTTGATTAACTTTGTGATACTATAGATCAGATCAGACTTATTTAGGATAGACTATGGCATCCCAAAGCAGGCAGAAGTCCTACGCGGATTGTAGGCTTCGGCCCCTTGAGTTCAGTGTTGGTGATTTGGTATTTCTTAGAGTCTCCCCCATGAGGGGCATATGAGGTTTGATAGGCGGGGAAAGCTTAGACCACAGTTCATTGGGCTGTACGAGATTGCGGAGAGAGTTGGAGAGGTTGCCTACAAGCTTACCTTGCCACCTGAGTTAGCTTCTGTCCACCCAATTTCCATGTATCGATGCTCCGCCTCTATGTACAGGACCCGTCTTATGTCTTTGCCAAGATGATGTGTAGATTGATGACACTCTAACCTTTATGAGGAGCTTGAGGCTATTTTAGACAGAGATGTGGGGCAGCTCGGGTCCAAGAAGATTCCAGTAGTGTGGGTTCATGGGGCATATAAACCAGCTGAGGAGGCTACCTGGGAGTCAGAGCAGGATATACAGGCCCAGTATCCACACCTGTTCGATCCTTTAGGTACTATTTCCTTCCTTGACTTTCGAGGACGAAAGTCCTATTTAGTGGTGGATCTTGTAATGATATGCTCGGTCATTTCCTTGCCTTTTTCATTTTCCTGTATTTAGAGCCATTTGGTAGTTTTCCCAAGTCTTTTATGACTTGATAGAACCAATAGCTCGATGCCCTATTGACTTATTTTTCTTGTTATCTCAGTTTTCCTATTCTAAAGTTTTGATTTTGAAACAATGGGACTCGAGAGTGAAATACTATTAATTATGCTCGGAGTCGAATTTTGACAATTTCTTTAGCTCCGAAATATCGAATTTGGTCTAGTTGGACCTTAAGTCTATGTCCTGGACTTTTAGTTTTGAGTTTGGTTGTGTTGTAGAGCTTGTGGCCCAAAGCCGTTGGGCTGTTTTGTGGAACATTCGACCAACCCAATTCCCTTCTTAGGCCTGGTCCACCTAACAGCATGGGCTAGGACCCGACTATATATATATATATATATATATGTATGTGTGTGTGTGTGTGTGTGTGTGTGTGTGTGTTTGTGTGTGTGTGTGCCAATTGTGTCCCTGAAACTTTTAGATCTTCTTCCCAAACTTCCTTTTTTTGTGTTTCTCCGTCCAACATGCTGTTGAGACTCAAAACTCAAATCAAATTGAAGGGAAGTCCATCCCCAAGCTCACCATTGCCTTTCCTTTTGTTGGTAAGTGTTCTCCTTCGTTTTCCATAGAAATTTGTATGGTTTGTCTATGTAAACTGTTGAAAAATATAAATTCTAATATAAGAATACTTGTGTACATAAATTCTGTCGAATAGATTTCTATATTGACTACCCTTTAGTCTAAGCATGGTACCGACCCTTAAATAATATTTGGTGTGATAATAAGGTAATAAGGGATTATAATCACCATAAATTAGAATTGAAATATATTATGCAACACTCAATTAGGAATGGCATTGACTTAGGAAGGACTATTGGTTAGGGAGTTATGGATGTACTGGATAAAAATTTTCCATATTCATAAAAAGGAATTAGGTTGGAGGTTATATCTTGAATAATTTATTTTATTTTACTTTCTCATACAAAGTAACTGAGAATTGAGACCAAGAAATTTTACGACTTAGAAGAATGTGAAAATATTAAATTTTAGATTAGTGTGAAGGTAATCTAGATTGAACTGGATTAGCTATTCAACCCCAACCCAAAATTATTTTTCTTGACATAAAATTATTTAGCTTCTGATGATAAATGCCAAACATGTTGTGTGGTTACTAATCTCGATCTTTGATCTTGAATCAAATACCAAACCTGAGAATATAGTTCTGTAATCGTATCTTCCTAATCCTCATTATCCTCCCCCCTCTCTAAAAACCAAACTGTACTATAGGATTGAAGCTCTTATATGCTACCATTCCTTCTCTCCATAAAATTTTGCTGAATTCTGAAAGTCAATTTGCGAATATGGGAAGATAATAGTAAAGGTGAACCATAAATGATTTACATGAGTATAATTAGAACTAATTAAATATTGATGACAGATATAACTGGGGAAAAGGGATTTCCAGCATGGGAAAAATGTATCCACATAAGTCGGATGGTCAGAATAATTGTACTAAAGTAAAGTAAGCAGTTGTTGATAGATCAGGCTAATAAGCACAGGATTTAACAAAAAGTAAAGAATATGAGATTTAACGAGGTTCCGCAATTTGCCTACATCCTCGGGAGCTATAATCGACTGAGATTTTTATTACTATATATTTTTAGGTTACAGATATAGAATAAATATATATACACCCTAGGTATAATTTACCAAAAATAACATGTACCGTACCACAGGGGCTTTGCCTCCGTACCCTGATCTTAGGTAGTTGTACCTGCCATAGAGCCACATAATTCCTATAAATTATCTTTGTTTTGAGGATATTTGCAACATATTATGTGAAAGCACCACTAACCAACATGATTAGCATGTTTAAAGGGTTATTGAGAACTTGGAGAATATAGAGAAAATAGGAAAGCAAGCCAGCAGGAGCAAGCTAGAGTGCAGGAAACTAACCCTCATCACTATAGTGATCACATCATGATGAAGGGTCCATTATGATAGGTATCATGACGTGATCACTATCGTGATCCCCTTGGTTTTGATGGCAGCTGAAGGTCTTTATGAATTGGATTAATAGGGGTAATTTTGTCTTTTCACCCAAAGACCTATGTAAGCCTTAAGAGGCGTTTTGAGGCAGCTTTTGGGATATCATTATCATTATTATTCTTATCAAGGAATTTTTCTATCAGATTGTGGAGGCAGGCGTAGCACTTAGGAAAAACACCACAAGTCAAGAGACATATACTAGCATTGTAGGGTGAATCTTCCCATACGGTATTGTTTAATTATGTTTTCTAAATTGAATATGTGTTGTATTGGCTAAACACCCCTATTCTGGGGCTTATGGTTAACACACTGTGTATGGATATAATTTGATATAAAGTATTTGTTTTGGATAATTGATTGTTCTTCTACACTATAATAACTGCGTTTCTAATTATTGGCCGCTATTAGAATAAACCTTAGGCTTGCTAGGGTTATTGAATCCAATAATCTTGTGAGTGATTGGAAGTAGTAGGAGTGTGCTTATGTTGGTGACTTTAATTCGATATTAATAACATAACTAGTGACTAAGACATAATTGTGTACTTATTGTTTCGCTTGGTTCAAATAGGGAAGAAAGCGATAATGCCTTTATGAGAGTTGAACAATACATGCCAATCGGAGTAGTTGTTGCTTAAGTAATTGGTGACTAGAGGACTATCAATCCTTAGTCATAACTTCACCCTTTATATCAACATTAAATGGAACAAGTGTCTTTATTGAAGTCAAGTCTATATACGTGTGTGTGTGTAATGTTATAGCCCTAGAACCGTTACTCATATTGATCTACCTTGATTGTTTTTCTCCAGTTCTCACTTCTTTCCTTTTAGTTAATTTAGAATTATACAAATCACCAAACTCTTATCCTGTTCGACTAGTTTGCATTATAAAGTAAATCCTTATATGAATCACTTAGAGAAACTAATTCATAATTCCAAGTCCCTGTGAGTTCAACAGTCGGCTCGCAAGAGCTATTATATTACTCGTACGACCACGTATACTTGTGTGTGTTAGGAAGACAACAAGTTTTTGGCATCATTACCGGGGACTGGCTCTTGCGTGGGAGAGATTCAAAACTTTGTTCTGGAACTGCCCACATCACCAGCAACCCAATAAAGTGCTGCTGCATACTTTTATTCAGGCACTGGAACCCAACTCCAAAATATTTCTGATTTAGCAGCTGGGGGCTAGGCTTTAGAGCACACTTATAAAGAGATGTACACACTACTGAATAGGATTTCCACTGGTAATCCTGATTAGAATGGTGACATGTCAAGAACTATAGCTAAGAAGAACACTGCCGAGGTAATGGTGTTAGATGCCATTACAACATTATCGACGCAAATTTTATCCCTTCAGAAATATTTGTACAAACCTTTGGACAATAACAGAAGGCTGCAGTTAATGTAGTTCAATCACAGGCCCAAGAGTGGTGTGAGACATGTGGGGGGGGTGACCATACGTCTGATGTATGTGGAGCCAACCCCAATTTGGTGAACTTCATTGGTAATACACAGAGAGGAAAAGGGCAACAATATTATAGGAATTCTTATAATGCAAATTGGAGGAACTACCCTACCTTCTCATGGGGTGGAAATCAAAATCAACCACAACAGTAGAGTTTCAACACTTATAGAAATCAGCAATCTAACCAGAAGCAAGGATAGAAATTCAACCAGCAGACCTATGATCAATCACCGAACGGGAAGCCAAGTAATAAAACTGAAGAGTTGCTGAAAGAGCTATTAGAGGGGCAGTCACGTGACAGTGAGAGACTACTAAGGTTAGAAGCAGATGTGAAGAACCAGCAAATGGCTACAAGCAGCTGGAAAGATAAATGGGACAATTGGCTGTGTCTCAAAATACAAGGCCTACCTAGCGACACAGATAAAAAACCAAAGCAGTTGAATGCAGTCACAACAAAAAGCGAGGTGCAGTTGCATGAACTAGTGCCTAAAAAGGAAAATCAAGAAAGTAGCAGTGACAAGATGACTAATGGTAAAAGTTCAGGGTCCAGAGTCTAGCAGTGAAAAAACTATTGTGAGGCCTCCACTACCTTTTCCTTAAAGGCTAAAGAAGAAAAAAGAGAAAGAAGGATTTTAAAAGTTCAAGGAGTTATTAGGGCAAGTTCACATTAACTTTCCTCTATTCGATATATTGTAGGGAATTCCAAATTATGCCAAGTATGTGAAAGACATTATGTCAAATAAAGATCATCTTATCGAGCATGCTACCGTGACTCTTACTCAAGAGTGCACATCGCACATCCAGAATGGTTGACTACAAAGTAGAAAGAGCTGGGCAGTTTCACCATCCAAATGACTATTGGCCAGAATATGACTGTACGGGGATTGTGTGATTTGGGTGAGAGTATAAATATCATGCCGACTTGTTATTTCAGGAAGATGGGTTTGGACACTCGAAACCCCACCACCATCATACTTCAGTTGGCAGACAGATCTTTTGTAAGACCTCTTGGCATAGTGGAGGATGTATTGGTAGAAGTAGGATCCTTGATCTTCCTTGTGGATTTTGTTGTTTTAGATTTTGAGCATGATACGAAAGTCCCATTTATTTTAGGGCATCCATTTTTATCCACGGGGCATGCACTAATTGATGTGGCAATCGGGCGACTAACCATGAGGGCCCATGATAAAGTTGAAGAGTTTGATGTATACAAAGCCCTCAAGTTACCCACAATATATGAAGAGTTATCAGGAGTCACTGTGTATGACACAGACTAGGAGATAGCCGTACCATTTAGTAATAATCCGCTTGCAAGGGCAATTATGGGTCAAAGCACAGAAGAAGATGTTGAAGCTATAAAAATGATCCAGGTATTAGACCTCGCCAGCGTGTATACTAAGCACAAAAGGTATAAATCACTTAAGAGGTCATTGGGACCATCTGTGCTACCATCGATTGAAAAATCTCCTAAATTGGAGTTAAAAGCTTTTCCCAACTATTTGAGGTATGCTTTTTTGGGTGATCATGAAACTTTGTCGGTGATACTTGCAGCCAAATTATCCGAGGCACAGGTGAATGAAGCATTGGAAGTATTGAAGAAGAGGAAGTGGCTATTGGATGGAAAATGTCTTATTTCTAAGGTATTAGCCCTACCTTTTGCATGCATAAAGTATTGATGGAGGAGGACTACAAACTGAAAGTACAACCGCAGTGTAGAATCAATCCTCCAATGAAAGAAGTGGTTAGAAAAGAGGTGATCAAGTGGCTAGATGCTGGAATTATTTTTCCAATATCCGATAGCAAGTGGGTAAATCCAGTGCAATGTGTCCCTAAAAAGGGAGGTATGACTGTGGTGACAGATGAAAAAATGAATTAGTGTCAATGAGGCAACCCGCAAGGATCATTATCCGATCCTATTTATGGATCAGATGCTTGACAAACTTGCTGGTCAAGATTATTTTTGCTTCTTGGATGGATCTTTTGGTTATAACCAAATTGCTATGGCACCCGAAGATCAGGAGAAGACTGTTTTCACATGCCTGTTCAGTACGTATGCTTTTATGCATATGCCCTTTGGGTTGTGTAATATGCCGGCTACTTCTCAACAGTGTATGATGGCCATTTTTAGAGAAATGATAGATGATTTTTTGGAGGTTTTAATGGATGATTTTTTGGTCTATGGCAGTTCATTCGAGGTGTGTTTAAAGAATATGGATAGAGTATTGCAGAGGTGTGAAGAAACACACCTAGTGTTAAACTAGGAAAAGTGTCATTTTTTGGTGAAAGAAGGTATTGTGCTCAGGAACAAGGTGTCTAAAGAAGTCTTGGAGGTTAATAAGGCAAAAACAGATATGATCTCAAACTTTCCACACCCTGTCACAGTTAAGGGTATGCGGAGTTTTTTGGGACATGTTGGATTTTATAGTAGGTTCATTCGAGATTTCTCAAAAATTTCTCGACCCTTATGCAGACTGCTAGAGAAGGAGGTACAATTTGATCTCTCAACCGACTTCTTACATACCTTTATTCAGTTGAAAAAAAATTTGACAGAGGCTCCGGTTCTAATTCCACCTGATTGGGATATGCCTTTTAAACTAATATGTGATGCAAGGGATACAGCTGTGGGAGCAGTACTGGGTCAGAGAAGGGACAAAATTTTTCAATTTATATACTATGCCAGCAAGGTATTGAGTAGTGCACAAATGAACTATACTGTTACCAAAAAGGAGATATTGGAATTAGTGTTGCAAAGTTATCGTGTACACTAATCATGCGGCTATTCGATATCTGTTCAACATAAAAAAAGCTAAGTCAAGGTTGAATAGATGGATACTATTGCTGCAAGATTTTGACCTTGAAATTTGTGACCGTAAGGGTTGTGAAAACCAAGTAGTTGATCATCTCTCATAGTTAGAAAATCATGACCATATTAAGGAGTAAGGGCATATTCAAGAGGAGTTTTTAGACGAACAGTTGTTGAGCTTGTCAATAAAATAGTTACCCTGGAACGTTGATATTACAAATATATTTGTAAGCGGTGTGTTTTCACCTAATGTAATGAGCCAACAGAGGAAGCGACTGAAACATAATTGTAAGTTTATTACTAGGATGAGCCATTTCTGTACAAATAAGGTCCAGATCAACTCATCCGGAGATGTGTGCCAGAGTGTGAGATGTAAGAAATTCTTGCTAAATCATGCTTCGATGTACGAGGGGCATCATGGTGCAGAATGCACTGCACACAAAATATTACAATCAGGCTTCTTCTGGGCGTCGGTGTTCAAAAATATAAATGAGTATGTCAAGAGATATGTTGAATGTCAACGGATGGGGTCTATTTCCAAGTGGCATGAAATGCCCCTGAATAATGTTTTTGAAGTGGAGATATTCGATGTGTGGGGGATTGACTTCATGGGACCTTTTCCTCCATCACAAGGGAACAAGTACATTTTTATTGCGATCGACTATGTTTATAAATGGGTGGAGGTTGTGGCCTTACCTATAAATGATGCAAGAGTGTTGCTAAAATTTGTGAAGAAACAAATCTTTACATGATTTGGGACTCCACGGGCAATAATTAGTGATAGAGGGTTACATTTCAAAAATGCATGGTTCAAGGTATTGTTAGGCAAGTATGGGGTAACCCATATGGTAGCTACTGCGTATCACCCATAAACTAGCGGGCAAGTGGAGGTGTCAAACAGAGAACTCAAGTAGATACTTCAAAAGACAGTGAATGCAAAAAGGAAGGACTGGGTGGAGAATCTTGATGATGCGCTATGGGCGTATCGCACTGCATACAAAACTGCTATCGGCACCTCACCGTATCGGTTGATTTTTGGTAAGGCCTATCATCTACTGGTAGAATTGGAGCATAGGGTGTATTGGGTTGTAAAAAGTTTAAATTTTAATTTCAAAGCAGTTGCTGCAAAAAGAACCTTGCAACTACTCTAGCTCGAAGAGTTTCGACTAAATACATATGAAAATACCAAGATTTATAAGGAGAAGACAAAACGATGGCATAAAAATCATTTGGTTGAGCGTTCATTTGAGCCCGATCAAGAGGTATTGCTATTCAATTCGAGGTTGCAACTTTTCCTGAATAAATTGTGCTCCAAATGGATGAGGTTGTTTAAAGTGGTGAGAGTAACGACTCATGGGGAAGTTGAGCTGCAAGACTAAAAATCCGACCAATTTTTTTTGGTTAATGGGAAGCAAGTCAAATATTACCGACTTTATGGAGATCGTGGAGCGACATTCATCAATATGATGGATGCATGAGATTTCATGGGTCGTGCCACGACATTAAATAAGGTGCTTCAAGGGAGGCAACCTGTGCGTGTACGTGTTTTAATATTTTTCATTGATTTTGTTTTGTTTTTAGTAATTTTTCAAATTCTAATGGAACACATAACATACCAGCATTAAGGTACGTAATGGGGATTGAATTTTATAAAAACTTGATTAATCATGATAAGCATCACGTCGTGATGCCTACCGTGATCAATCACTAGAATGATGGTAAGTAGTGTTTCATTATCATGATGCTTATCGTGATGAAACACTGTTAAGAAAAATTTCCCATAACGATAAGCATCACGTCATGATGCTTATCGTGATAGGATTTTATTTAACAGTTAGGTTAGGTATTTCATTAAATTTTACTCATAACCCGACCCAACTAACTTCCTATTAATATCCTAAATGGTTTTATCCCCATTTCCATTCCTAAATGGCTAAAAACTCCCAAAAATTCCCAAACTCCCAAACAATTTCCCCTCTTCCCTTTTGGCTTTGATTCTTCCATCTTCAAGTAGCTCTCCATCTTCATCAACTATAAGGTCTGTGTCTCTTAATTTCTCTCCTTTTTCTTCTCTGATTAATGGTTGTTCATGGACTATTATGATAGCATTATGTTTTGTAATAATGTATGAAAAACTTGTTTAAGTATGGGGGAAAAGAAGGGCAATGCACTATACTTGGGGTTAACTTGATTGAAAAGTATGCGGTTGATATTTTGAGCCAAAATTTTGGCCTCACTATGGTTAGCCATGGTTATGTCGTATGTGGTATGGTGACTTTGTTTGTTATGTTGATGAGTTCCAATCCTGCTTTGCCTTCGCTACTCTTGAAATATTAAGTTTTAACTTGTGCATCGACATTATTATTGAATATGCTTGGAGTCGCTATCATTGAGTTATAATGTGGTTGAAATTGAAAGATGTCATTGTGAGTTGTACTTGTTGATTTGAAATTACATAGTTACCAATGCCAAGTTACAAATTGTGGTTTGCTGTTCTTGAGTGACATGGTTCACTTAGAATGGTGAGTTGATATGGTAAATTGGGGGAAGCTTGTCGAGTTGAATTTGTTAGACTAAATTGGTTATGAATTGTCATGTGGTTAGATCACTTTGGTCTATGTGGACATGTTGAGGGGACGGGTTGCTAATCATATGTTTTGGGTTTCTTGTCATGATGTTTGGGTGAACATTGTGTGGTGATATGGATGATTGGCGTGGTATTGGCTATATTAAGGCCATATCATCATTGCATGATATTGTAGAATCTTTGTCAAGTCCTGTCTTGTTGTTTCTTGTAAGTAAGGTGTCACTATTTCACTTAAATTGTATCTTTTAGTTATCGGGTTGTGGCATTGTGGGGAAGTCTGGTGCACCCACATTGGCACTCGGTGTGCTCTAGTTTATATGGTGGTGTTGTCGTGTAGTGTGTGGATTCTCCCCTGTTTGGGTTTGCTAATGCTAGTTACTTTGCAGGACAATGCCGCCTAAATCTTCTACACCAGGAGTGAGTTCCTCGAGGGTTTTTCCTAAAAGGTCCCGACTATCTCAAGAGGCGCAGCCACCCCATGGACTATGCCAAGGATATGCCAATGCAGATTCGGGATTGAGGTGGTTGAGGATATGGGTCGCAAGTGGTTTAAGAAAAACACCGTGGCCAAGTATTTACTAGTGGAAAGAATTGAAAAAAATAGCCTGGCAGCGGAGTTCCCCCACATTCTAACCCGAATTTGGCAATTAAGGCTGTATTTTATCTTTGAGAATTCGGGTGAGTGTAATATGGACTTGGTTAGTAAGTGCTATGCCAATTGGAACTCCTCCGAGAGTAGTGAGATAGTGGTGCAGGGGCGCACGGTATGGTGGACTGCCGCAACAATTAACAACATTTTGGACACGACGATGAAACAGACATGTGTTGCTATGCCACTTAGGGTGTTACCCTCCCTACCAACACATTTGGCATACATTATGTGGGCCAACTTCTCAAGTCCGATGGATTCGAGATTCCAGGAGTCGTCATGAAGCTCTCCCTTTTTAGCACCTCAACAGGGAGGCACGGTGTTGGTTGAAGATTGTCAACCACTGCTTATTGCCCTTAAACTACTATACCACAGTCCTCCGTATGCCGATTTGTGTGGTTTATTCTTTAATGATCAACATAGAGCTTAATGTCGGGGGAAATATACTGTCGATAATGTACAAGGGTCGGCGTAGCCGCAGATGGCGTTATAGCTTCGGAGGACTGGTAATAGGATTTTTAATAGGGAGGGGTGTCGAAGACCACCCTGCAGATGTGATTCATCCGCCAGTAGTCAGAGCAGTGGATATGACCTCTAGTAGGGAGGTCGGCGAGAGGGAAGGTGGCCAAAGAATAACTCCACAGGAGCGGAATGCTATGTACAAGAGCTATCATGGATTTATGTATGGCTCCACTATGTTGCAGCTCCGAATTGGTGGTCGGCCAGCCACAAATACTGAGATCGAGAATCTCCACACACAGTACCCGCTGAATAAGCATGCACGAATAATGTGTAGGATTGAGCCTCTATTTGTAAAGCTGATGGAGGATGATGTCCCCATGAAATATGAAAATGATTTTGGGGACTCCGATGATGATGAAAAGAGCACCGATGAGGAGGAAAAGCACCGATGAAGAGGCCGAGGGTGGTACTGAAGATGAGCTTGAGGGACAAGATGCAGATCTTTCGGGCGCCGACCCGACTATATGTAGGATTGATCAGGGAGTTCTTCACCCTACTTTTTCTTTTTATTTGCGCACTGGGGATAGTGCTTGATTTTAAGTATGGGGGGGGGTCGAGCAGATCTGATTCTTTATTTTGTGTTATTATTGTACTTTTGTTTGTTTCTTTTAGTTTTATATTATTGATGTGCGTTTGTTTCTTTTAGTTTTTTTTAATTATTGATGTACTCTTTATTTTGTTAACGTAATTTAAATTGAGAAGATTGCACTTTTAATTTATTACAGTGATGTAATGGATTGTAGGAAGGGTAATTCGTAGTTAGTTGTTTTTGTTGGGGTTCCTTAGTTTTTCTTACCGGTTCTTTTCTAAGGATCCCCTTGAACCTGGATTAGGTAGTTTTTATATAAGTTTAGTTTTTTTCTTTCATTTTTGTCATAGAATAGCGTAATCTTCCCAACGATAGATGGATGATGACTGTCTTAAGGGTTCGTCTTAGATAGGACTTGTTTAGGTATAAACTAGCAGCGAGTGTAAATACGTAATGCCATAGCTAGTGTCTTAAATATGGGAAAAACACATATATTCGACGTAAAATCGTGCGAGATACACAGGTTTCTGGGTTAGCAATACACATTGTATAACTCTTAGTACACTGGTTAATGGGGTGTAATAATGAAGTGTCATTCAATTTGTGCTTGGTTGGAATATAGATTTTATGTAATACTTGACGAACCAATATGCAATGTGAGGTGAGGATTCTTACATAATCCATGTGTGCATCATAAGTCTAGAACTTTCCCTGCGTGTTATTGAAGCAAAATGAAAGCAGTGTTCTGAATAGAAAATAATATAGGATTTCTTTGCTATGTGTTGTGATTTTTAGCCTTCAGATATTATACCACTAGTAGCCCTTTTAAGCCTGTAGCCTATTCTTTGGTAGCCATATCTTTACCTTGATCCCGTTTATTGTATTCCTAGTTTTGCACCCTGCTTCCTTTAGCACTGTAGCATAATTGAGTTGAACTGTTGAATCTAAAAGTAAGGGATGGTCAAGTGTCAAAAGTGGACTAATAGAAATGGTTACTTTGAAAAGGCCCTCTTGGAAAGAATGTGTCGTGAAAAGAAAAGAGAAGAAAAATTAAAAAGTAATAGCAATGATAAAGAAAAGAAGTAGCGATCTATTCTTGGTAAGATGAGAGCTACTAGGTGCATAGTAACGTGAGGGCTAAGAAGATTTGAATGAAGAAAAATGGGTAATGCCTTAAGAGAGTGAAAAGTTCTAGGGAAGCATAAGTCTGCATATAATTTTCCTACTTGTCCCCTAGCCAACATTACAACCCATTAAAGTCCTATCTGATTCTATTCAGACATGCTTAATTAGTGGAGAAGCACACAATAGGCAAGCATATGGTACTTTGTTGCATATATATGAGTCTTTGTGAGTGTGAGAGTTGAGCATAAGAGCTACAAGAGTCCCAATCATGAAAGTGAATTCGTGGAATTTACTAGAGCGTGGACTATTCTTTAGTAAGGGCACATTTAGGGAGTAGGGTTTGCATAGTTGTTATGTCTTATTTAAGCGGCATGTTGGCCTCCGAACCTAATTGTGTATTGAGAGTGTGTTGATGTACATGTTGCTCCTAGGGGCTTATTGTGTTAAGCATGGTTTATGAGGTGACAGATGTGATTCTTAAATTCCAGCATAAGGACGTAGTTACGGTAATATTGTGTTTATGATCACTGTCTCTGTGAATTGCAGTTGTGTCTGTAGTAGATTGTTCAAGGAAGAACAAAGGTTTAAGTATGGGGGGGGGTGATCTTAGGCAGTTGTACCTGCCATAGAGCCATCTAATTCCTATAAATTGTCTTTGTTTTGAGGATATTTGTATGACGTGTGAATGTTTTGCTAGTTATTGTGTGAAAGCACCACTAACGAATGTGGTTAGCATCTTTACAAGGTTATTAAGAACTTGGAAAATATAGAGAAAACGGGAAAGCAAGCCAGCAGGAGCAGGCCAGAGTGCAGGAAACTGACCCTTCTCACGATAGTGATCACATCGTGATGAAGGGTCCATCACGATAGGGATCACGACGTGATTACTATCGTGATCCCTTTTTTTTACGGCGGCTGAAGGCCTTTTATGAATTGGATTAATAGGGGTAATTTTGTCTTTTCACCCAAGGACCTAAGAGGCATTTTGAGACGGCTTTTGGGATATCATTATCATTATTATTATTCTTATCAAGGAATTTTGCTATCAGATTGTGGAGGAAGGTGTAGCACTTGGGAAAAACACCACAAGTCAAGAGACATATACTAGCAATGTAGGATGAATCTTCCCATTCATTGCTCATACGATATTGTTTAATTATGTTTTCTGAATTGAATGTGTTGTATTGGCTAAACACCCTTGTTCTGGGGGCTTATGGTTAACACACTGTGTATGGATATGATTTGATATAAAGTATTTGTTTCGGATAATTGATTGTTCTTCTACACTATAATAATTGCGTTTCTAATTATTGGCTGCTATTAGAATCACTGAATTTGCATTTCTTTTTCTCGTGTTCGCTGGTTTATGAAAAATATATGATATTTTTCAGATTTGATATGAAGAGTTGTAAGAACACATTATAAATATTATGAAAAAGATATAGCTATCTAAATACTGTAGAGACAATTGCCATTCTCATTAGTGGAAAGAAGATTATATTTAAATCGTTAGATTTGCAGTTTCATTTTGCATGCTTTTATTTATTTATTTTTATTTTGGAGTAAATTTTATTAAGTGGGCATCGTTACAAAAAATGTTTGCTTTGTTGTTAATATAATGTTGGAAGCCCTTTTAGCCTGGTTTTATTATTTTACGGCACTTCTAAGTTTACTTAAAAAGAGATCTTATTAGTTTAGAATATAGATATGATTTTTTAATCATAGATGAAGATAATTTTAAATGGCCGTGCGAAGCGTAGGTAAATTGACTAGTATGTGATTAATTATATGTTTTATAAATTTTTATGTATTAGATGAAATGACTTAGAATAGTCACACAAAGTCCCTTTAAAATTTTCATTTTCAAATTCAACTCTAGGAATTTTTTTTTTAAAGTTTTGCTACCAAAAATTAGACATTAATACTCCCCGTGTTTCAAAATAGATATCACATTTTGCTTAGTGTGAATCAATATGAATAATTTTTAAAATTAACTTAGATTTGATCGATTTAATATTTTAAATAAATTTGATACTAAAAAATTATATAAAAGTATTACATATTATAATTATTTTTAATCAATATAAAAAAAATTAAAATATTAGTTAAAATATATAGCGTTTGATTCTTAAAAGCATTGATTGTGAAAAATATTTTTGAATGAATGGAAATACAATTTTTTAATCAATGAATATATGATTAATGTTAAAATACGACTTGCAAAATAAAAATACTATGATTAATTGAAGTTTGGGAGCATGTGATGAATTTTGAAAATGCTGGTTGATAGTAAAATAGATGAAGAAGACTTATTAGTTTGGATATGAGACAAAAAAAATATTTTTATTAAAATGATAAGTCATAAGTGAATAAAATTATGTAATTTAAATCTTAATAGACAAAGTCAAAAGCAAAATAAAAGTTGAATATGAAGGTAAAATAGAGATGACGTAATAAGGGAATAATGAATATAGAGAAAGATCGATTGTTCTAAAATTTAGAATTTGTGAATGTGACTTTGCTTTGAAGTAGTTTAAAAATGATATAAAGTAAATAAAAATAAATTAAAGATATCTATAAATAATGATGAAAGATTTCCGAATAAAAGAAAAAGTAACTTATATATATATATATGAAAAAAAAAATATTAAATCAAAGAGCTATTGAAATAATTTCTTTTAAGTATAATTAAAAATAAAATAAATTATAAGAGTTAATTATTTATAGGAGTATTTTGTTTTTGAAGACATTGTTGTCATTGTATTGAAGAATAACATTGTTATTTTTTTTTTCAAAAATAAAGTAAAATGATCGAATGAATTTTTAATATTTTGATATTGTTCGTCGATTGCGTGGTTACTAATATTACTTGTATTTAAAATTGAACTGTAATATCTGATATCCCATCACATACACCGTGATTTGTAAATTTATATATTGGGGGGAGGAAAGGAGATGTCGTGGAATATATCTGAAAAAAGCTAGTAAAAATGAGGAGTTAAATCTAATTGTTATTGTTAAAGTACATGCAAGTGGCTTCAATCAGCAAAAGGGCAAGGATATTAAAGCATTATTTCAGCTCCACTTCTTCATCCTTATTACCTAGAAATATACTACTGTATTACCCTCTAAAGTGAATTTCATTCTTTGATTTTTGTATTTCTGGATGTTGATTCAAACTCGAATATGAATTTGGTGACAGTTGAATTTTGACCACTAGGTTTAATCTTGACATGTACCCAAAATGGACAACTTATAATAAAAAGGTGTAGTAATACATATGATGTTGCTAACAGTAATTTATTTCTAACATCCTTATTCATGGTATTCACTTTAGCATCTATAGGCCACACTAGGTATATTTAGATGATCTCTAGTAATGAGATACATATAAATAAAAAGCTAAAAGTCTGATCTTTTTGTTTTGGATCCTTGGAACACTGCTTTAAATGAGCCTAAGATAAAGCAAGATAAAAACCATTACAATGCCATTGGTTGATTAATCTAAATTTCTGAAGTCTTCCCCATCGAAAGCCTCATTGAGGAAATCATCATCCCATACGCATGCATCATTGTCTTGTGTTGTTTCAACAAAATAATCATCGACTCCCATGGCATTCTCCTGATTCTTTCCCATGGTATTCTCCTGATGATTGTGACGAATAATTAAACATTTAAAGTGAGTATTTGTGTGAACAATATAGTAGAAAATGAATTTGGAAACAAATGAACAATGTTAATTACTGCTCAATAAAAATAAAAATAATACGAACAATGCTTTACACTGACCACCATGGAATTGTTACAGCCATTAACATTAGGAGCTCTCTCATCACTCTGAACTGAAGAATAATCATTCAGTTGAAGTATGTGATCATTCTGTTGAATGATGTGATTGTTGTTATGGTTCAAGTTGACATTCCAATTTGAATGGGCATACTTCAACCCCGATTGGGAGGTATTATTTACTTGTGTACCCATAGTGGAGAGTGGACTCGAGATCGGCCTGAGATAGCAGAGAGTGAGAGCGCAAGCGCTTAGCAATCATATCATGTTAAACAGGAACACTACCAACATAAATAAATGAATACGTTCCGTCAGACTCATTTCAAGTGATATTATTATTATTATTGTTATTATTATTCTAGTAGTCTCCTTTATATGTGATAATAATTGGATAGTTTAAATGCATTGATCTTTATGATTCTAATGTCATCATCCTTTTTATAAAATAGACAAAATATTATCGTGTGAACTGTAATCAAATGCATGAATATGCTTGTTTGGGATGGATTGTCGAAAGAAACCTTGTAGAAGTACTGCAAAGATTGTGCCAGAAATTCATGATAGAGTTGCCACTACTTTCACCAAAAGTCACTTGTGCCTGCAAAATATATGATTTAACTAGTTTAGTACCGGCGTGGGCGGAGGGGAGTTTAAAGGGATTTAACAAGGAATAGTATTTCAAGAATATTGTACCTCTGATTGTCCAAATATTGGTGTTGGATTCTGCTGGACATCTGTTACCATGTTTTGTTGCTCGCTCTATTGTGCGGATAAACATAATAATATCAAAATTAAAAAAAATATACATGTCGTTCTTTTTAGGAGATCTTAGTTAATTGCTGCATTTTAAATAGGGGTGGACCTAGGTTCTAAATTATTCTGCTTCGGCATTTGTTAAACTTGATATGGAGGAGGTATAATTATATAAAATAATATATAAAAAATGATATAAGATGAAAAAACGCACCCTCGAAATCAATAAAATAGCTGGGTGCTTAATTTTCAAACAAAAATTTGAAGTTTTGAATGTTAATACGTGTGTTCAAACCTTCCGAATACCTACGACCGTTAAATGTGTGTCTGCCATTATTTTTAAAAAGGTGTTACCTGTATTGGGAAATAAGGCGATGGGCTTTGAAGTTGAGAAGATGATATATGCCCATTCTGTGAAGAGCTTGCAAAGGCAGGGTTATGTGCGTAATTGCTAGAACTCCCTGCTGCACCCTTTCCTTTGTCGATCGAATTCTGAAGGTCATTTGCACTGTAATAATAATAAGGATAACAATAACAAATAATGTTTGTAGAGACCAAAGAGTAATGATTGTTTAATCAAAAGGTTTCTGGAAATTTTACATACCACACGAACATTAAAAAATAAATACTATTTAAACTACGATGATGATGACAAAGGAACATTACCTCCCTCTTAAATTAATTAAGCGTAGTACTATAATATTAAGTAATTGATTTAACTTATCAGGTTTAACTTTTGAATACAAATTGAATAACTTTTTTTAAACTACAACTTTTAAATTAATGTTGAAAGGTGAGATTTATTGAACAAGGGAAAATTGATATAGAATGAAAGTAGAAGGAAAAAAGGAGAGGGATTTTTCTTAAGAAAAAGAAATAATCAAATATCATGTGAAAAAATGACCTGTACTGATTAACCCAATTATCAAACTGATGGAAAGCTGATTGTGGTGAAGGAAACTGAACATCCATCATTCCTTGTTTCTCCAATTCCTCCTAATGAAAATTCATTTGACATTAATCAGGATTTTATTGATTACATATAGAAATTGATTTAGTGACTAATTTTAAGAAAAATGGAGGAATTGAAGTACAAACTTTTCTAGCCATGACTTTTTGAAGAGAGAGTTGCAAGTTCTTTTCACACCAATATAGTTGATGAAGGGAAGGCTCTTGGTCTGCTCCTGGTTCATAATCCCTGAAGATAGATAACAGTAAACTAAATCAATGTCCATTGCATAAAATGGAACAAATGATATTAGCCAAATATATAGACAGTCTCTTCAATTTGTCTCTATATTTTATTTAGACACTCAAATTACGGTTTGTTTCAATTGAACATATGAATACGTATCATAATATTTCTGATAGATTTTTGTTCAAACTTTGAAAAAGTTCTTAATTTATGTGTATTCTCAAGCGTTCATTATACAAATAAGTTAATAACTTAATGTACGTTAGTTTGTGTAGTTATACACATCAGCCACAATAAATCATAATATACACCTATCTCAACTAAGGGTTGATATATGTATAATTAAAAAAGGAAGCATATTTTAAGAACTTATTCACATACTGAGTGTTCAAGAACAAATTTATAAACTTTTCCAAAATTCGAGTTGGAAGTGTAATAGAAACACTTATCATATTAGATGCACAATTAAAATAAGTTATAATTTAAGTGTCTAAATAAAAAACCAGCAAATATGAGGTGATATAGGTGTATTTGTCCATGATGTTACAAGAAAAACTGTAAACGAAGACATTTGTGATACGTATTATAAAGCAAATGACCTTATGTTCGCATCCAAGATCTGCAATTCTAATGTGCTCTTCTTGGTTTGTAGCTCCAAATTCTGCATCAAATAATTTTAAGTTAAAGTGACTTTATGAACTTCCGCATTGACTCATTGAGTACTCTAGGATAATAATAAACATTTATCATGAAAGTATTTATTTAGACTGTATTCTTGATTTCTACTTCATTGTCTCGTTTAAGTAACACTACTAATTAAAATAGTGATGATAGATTTGAGAAAAAATACTAAGATATGACTTCTGGTGAATCCCACATCGGTAAAGGACGAGAATCCTGATAATTTTTTTCTTTAATCTAGCTATTAAGCGGGTAAGATAGGTTCAAACATAATTTGACCACTTTTTATCTTTTGGAAAAGTAAAACATTTTGAAAGGATTCTGTTTAAGAAAAATGACTTATACTTGGGATCAGATGCACTAACTTATTAGGATTCTCAAGTAATTAAATTCAGCTAAGTTTGAATTTTCTTTTTTAATTAAAAAATAAACAACTCTTTAAGACATTGAGATAGGAGAAACATAAAAGTTGTGCTCACCTCAATCCTGTAGAAGTTAAAACACCAACAACATCCAAAGAGCCATATATGAATCATGAAAGAAAGTTTAATCCATTAGTGAGAGCCAATTTCACTTAATACAAAAGATATCGACGGGTGTACATGGACAGAGTTCGTTTAGGTTTTTCAAATATCAAATTAAATCACATGTGTTGTTGGATTTTTTAATTTACAAACTTAAGCAAACTAACAAAAATTGGGTTTTCGACCTCGGGTTTTTTTTTCGATTTTTTCGGATTTTTGAATTTTTTTTACGTTAAGTCTTCATTCAAATATATAATCTACTTGTACTTCAAATATTTACTTATTCCTAAAAGATACTACTATTTAAGGTGCTTTTCAAAGAAATGATAGAATATACGAAATGAGTAATGAAATAAAATGTTAAACAAAATAATAATAAAATGACATAAAATAAATATTGGATATTAATAAGTCAAATAAGGATAATCATAATTTAAAAGTACTAAATCATACTAAGTAAGTCTAATAGGTATTAATTATATTACCAAATATTAACCAAAAAAATAAATTAATTTGTGTATTTATGAAAAATTAAAAAATAGATATTCAACATTATTGTCATTTTAGTGTTAAATTGAATACTTTTTGTTAACATTATTATTGATTTGAGTTTCGTTTAACTTACTAATAACTATGGATTGTAATTTGACCATTCAAAATTTTAAATTTACACTTGAAATAATATGTTCAGTTTTTTCAAAATTTTAAGTTTAACCAAACCAATTATTGTCGGGTTCGTCTTTTCCAACACCAAATCAAGTCGAATCAAACCAATAGTAAATTTTTTTTCTTCTAGTTTAATTCAATTGGTTGATTTGATTCGATTTGCGATTCAATTTTGATAACCGCTAATATCAAATACTACTATATATGATTTACTAGGTTTTATCTAACATTTCGATAAATCGGAAAATGGTTTCGCACTTACATATATATATGCTCTAATGGTATTGGAAGATGGTTATCAAAGTCAAAGTTAATACTATGTTTATCACAGTAAAAAGCTATAAAAAAGGACTTAGTTGACACTAAACTAAAATATAAGGCCTCGTCTATCTTTTTCCCTGGTCAAAATAGTTTTCTTGGTAATTATGCTTTGGCTGAATTTCACCTCTTTGGTCCGAAATAGTTACAGTTTTGGATCGAGATTATTCTAATGGTAACAATAAATCTGATAAGGGAGAGCATTAACTCTTCTTTAGAGTGTCAAACATATTATATTAAGCTTATAAACTGTTAAAATTAGTACTAATTAGTCAAAGCACTTATATGTCAAGTGTCTATAATAAGAGATCAGTCAAAAGTAATATACTGTGATCCCAATTACTTTATAGTTTTTGTCAAAAAGGTTTGACGAAGTATCTCACTCATTTATCCCAAAATTTTTTGTTTAATTTTCAAAGTATTTTTTTCAAAACAGAACTCCTAATTCTTTCTGATATTTCATTTAATTCATCATTCGTTGTTCAATTTATACACCTTTAGATTTACTATTTTTGAAAATAACCTTGAAAAAAATATAACTAAGGTGAAATACTAAATTAACCCAAATAGGAAGGAGTTAGATCGAAAAGAGATCCAAACTGTTTATCAAGAAAGTGTAGCTTGCTAACATCTCCCTTGATGTGGTTCAATTGCCTCAGCTTTCTCACCTTTTCCTTCATTTATATACCAACAAAAATAAGAAAGTGGTGAGCAAATTTGCCCCCAAAAATTAAATCTAGTTAAAAATCATTCAGTATCTCGTTGATATCAGCATTCCCTTTTCAGGGTTTTAACTAATTTTGATTTCAAATCAAACTCTAGATAAAATAATATTCATTTAAAATTAGTCAAATTGATTTAGATTAATAAAAATAAATCAGAAACTACAAAATTCCTGCAAATACATATAGATAAACGAGTAAAGGAGTTGTTAAAGTACCTGAACATCAGACATGTGGCTGACCCAAAAACACACACACACAAAAAGAAAAATCTCATTAGTACTATAAGTTACTAATAGCTAAATAAAAGAATTTAGTTCAAGAAATTTAAAAAATTAAACTCCGTGTACGTCAATCTTTTTTCAACCGGAAGATTAATGTAGCGCTGAAGCAGGTTTTCAAAACTACAAAAGTAAGAAAGTTAGATTAAAAAAAGATAAAGCTAATCATTTTATACATAAATAATTAATTAAAAAATTAAGCGAATCATTTTATAGATAAATAATTAACGCAACACATCCGTACATTTTTTGTCTGAATCATAAATATGATACCTTTTTTTATTACAAAATTTACTGAGCCTACCAGAAGGCGAGAACGCAACAAACAATACGTCGACGTCACAACAAATGGCGATCTCTTTGGACTTCTTCATTAAACTACTACGTCGCTTGGAAAATGTGACTTGACGTTTCGTTATGTTTTCTATCTTTTTCATCTCTATCTTTTTACCCATTTTTGTAATTTGAGTGAAGCGAAGGGTATAGAGAACCTCTCTCCCTCGTAAGAATGAGTAGTTAGAGTGTTGCGTGAAGTATACAGACACTGCAATGACACTAAGAGAAACCTCAAGGAGGTTATTTATAAGGACAAAACGCTATTGGGGTCAAATATTAAATAAATAAGAAGTTGGTCAACCACATCCAAACTCGGCCGTGTGTCTAACTATTATTAAATGCTAAATTATCGTCACTGAACTTTTACATTTCGATATTATTGCATTTAAGCATGGATTTTATGTGATTTATTTTGGCAATTTCTTAAATATATACAACCCAACATAATATATTACTCTCACATAATCATATTTTTGGTTCATATCCCCCCCTTTTTTCTTTGCAACACTATGATATATAAAATTACATAATATTATACACTTATCGTAAATGATGTATCAAATATATATATATATATATATATATATATATATATCCACTTTTCTATGATTATATAAAATCATACAAATTTATACAAACTTTATCGTGAAAAACATCACCAAATAACTTTTATTTTCATCGAATATCTTCATATTACTGATGTTTTTCCATTTTTTATACAATTGTAGAAGTACAGATAAAAGGACACTCTGGCCCAATTTCATTTGGGCCTGAAGAGAATAGACCCACATTGCAGTTAA